>ML828771.1:22757-60725 GCA_009831015.1 Picea engelmannii | reverse complement strand
ATATATATATATATATATATATATATATATATATATTCCAAGAAAAAAACTTATATTTGTTATTTCATCAAGAAATCAAAATATAAATTACTAAGCCCCTTTGTTATGTTCTGATCCCTTATTTTTTGGTAGTTCATGTTTGGTCATTATAGTCTTCAGACTCAAAATTAATCGAAATAGAAACCTCGAAGGAAACATGCTTTACAAGCTAATCATTAACTTAACCATACATACACAAAATTCAGAGTACAAAATGATGTACTGCTAAAAATAGAGAATTTTTGGAGTGTTCATGTATGACTAAGGAACCTTCCTCCAACACTATAGCTTCCTTTGATAATTCTTCCACCTTGATAATTAATTCTCTATACATGTGGTTAAAATAAATATGTTGGAAATGCAACCTAGATTCTACAATTCTTTCAAGTAAAGAAGCAAGAACCAGATTTGAGATTGTGCATTGATTATTACACCAATCTGTAATTAATTTATTTTCACCATGTATTTGAAGGTCTGTTATACCTTTTGATAATGAAAACCTGAGAAGAATCCATAGGCACAAGATTCATCTTTGTTATTTGTTTATATTCACAGTCCATATTTTAGTAAGAAGTAATGGTGTTGGTTGAGATATAATATGGCACTTGCTCAACATGAACCTGGGGTTCCTTGACAATCCCCATCGAAGAAACCCTATGCATAATATTGATTAATTGTAGGCTCCTTAATAACTATGTGAGATGGTCTCTCTGTGATTTTGCTACATTCTTTAAAGAGGATTTGAATATTTTTCACCACAATAGAAACTTCCAAGGACTTGTCTTCAAAAATCATTTTATTTTTGGCTACCCACAGTCCCCATATCAAAAAACATGGAAGTGATTTAAAATATCTCACCATCAAGTTTGAGTGCCACACCTCAAAACATTGTACTAAATATGCACTTTAGTAGTATATATATATATATATATATATATATATATATATATATACCTTAGAGGATCTACTAAATATTTTATAGATGAATAGGCTAAAATGAAAGATTAACATTTTCTAGTTGTAAAATTTAAAAATATCAAAAAAGGAAAAATAAATTGACATTTGTTTCTAAATACCTACAGGTCATCGCTATTACGATGTATGGTAACATCGCTCCCATGGCATACTCATCATTTTTTATGGCTTAACTTCGATTGAGCGATGTTACCATACGTCGTAATACCAACGGATGGTAACGTCTCTCCCATGGAAAACATGTCATTGATATATAGCTTAACGTCGGTTGAGTGACGTTACCATACGTCGGTATTATGACGTATGGTAACGTTGCTCCCATGGAAAACACGTCGTTTATATATAGCTTAACATTGGTTGAGAGACGTCATCATATGTCAGTATTACGACGTATGGTAACGTCGCTCCCATAGCTTCCACATAGTGGAGACTGACGAAATGGGGCATCAGAATTTCGATGCCTCTGACGTCGATGTAGTGATGGATATATGGGGTTTGGATAATCAAATCCTATATGACACTTGTTGGCATGAAACATTGCAATAGAGATGATATATATGGCGTCGAAAAAGAGACATCATGTGAAATGACATTTGAGGGGGTCTGTTGTTTTTCGTTCTCCTAACAATATAAAGTGGAAATTATGTCGAATGCACCATCGAAATTTGACCCAAATGTACTAGTGTAATAGCCAACATAATTTTTTTATGTGATCTTCAAATGACTATTTGGAATCAGGGTCAAACTTAGGTAACAACTTCTCAGGATGTTTAGGCAAATGATGTTGTGGTCCTGGTATTGCAACAACATCTTGATCAAGCCAAGGCCTAGAAGGGTTATTTTGGTTAGCTATCTGGGCTGAGGTTTGTGAAGTGTTCGAATTCTAGGAATCTTCAGAAGATGAAATTTCTTTTTCAGAGGATTTTCCTCCTGATGGAGGTGGCGATGGGTTGGGTGGTGAAGGAAGAAAACCAGATCCCCCAGCACCTAGGATAAGAGTTTCAATGGTGGGTGATTATGATACTCTTGTTTACGTCTAATATTGATACAAGGGACTAATTATTCCAACTGCAATATCTGTTTCAGTTTGATTAGTCAAGATGTTGTGCAACCTGTATTTGGGTGTACCAATTACAAGTGGGTCTTCTTGCTAATCAAGAAAATGAAGAGGTTGATACAATTGATCACCCAGTTTCCTGATCCTTGCCAAAGTATTGTGAGTTCTTAATAACGATTGGTGGGATCTCTGGAGTATCTCCTGCGGTTTTGGTCTTTGCAAAGGTGGTGTTGTAGGTTCAATAGGATTGGATGGAGAATGTTGATTGAGTGGAATAACATGATCAGTTTCTGATGTAGTAGCTTTGTTGGATACGACAGTAGAGTCTAAGTGACTATGATTTCTAACTGGAGAGCGATTGTTCGGAAGTGTTTTTCGGCCTCCACGTGCCATTAATATCTAAAAGGCCCTCCTTCTAGTTTCATTTGTTGATGGGCGATATCGACCACTCATGATTTGGAAGGGAGAGTCTGGTCCAAGGTTGTCGAAGTAACCTAATCCATCTAAAGTAACTAATCCTAATGGGTTTAATGGCTCTGTTGGTCGATGATGGAATCTAATATAAACTACAAAAATTAAAAGAGACAACTATTTATTAACAAATACCTACTATGTACATCACTTCTTATTGTTCACACATCTAAATACAAAATTTACAAAATATACATGTACAAGATTTGTGAGAAATCTTGTAAAACTGAATAGTTTGGAAAGGAACTAAATCTTAGGCTAATTGAAATCTGAATATACTATATTGACTCTACTGAAACACACTGACTAAATTCTAAATCAAAACTTATTCTAATTGAAAATATGAATGTTAGTTATAACATGATTTAAATATAATGAACAAAGCATTGAAACTAAATCATGCAAATTATGATTTACCTTCAACAAACCAAATCGAAGAAAAAAAAGAAAGATATTTTACTAACCTATCCAGGCCTGGAGAAAAAGAGATCTGCTACTTGAATCTTTCTGTGTGGATCTCCTCTAGTAACCAGTATGGCAAGATAAATCTATGGAAAACAGTTGTGAAGTACAAAGACTATGACATGATCCGAAGAAAGTCACTCCAACAGATAATTGAAATTTGGTTTATGATATAGAAAGAACAACTTATTTACTTTGATCCTTATGGAGATACATAAACCATTTGTTAAGATAAAAAAGCGATTTCAACTGACAAATGATCATAACATGCACAAAACATACAAATAAACTTGATATATTTTAATACTTGTACCAAAATAACACTTCCATAAAGATCATAATCATTGGGACAATAAATTGTTTAAAAGTTAAACAAGATTAATATGAAATGTAAGTTATAGCAATAATAATGCATTGATAAAAATAGGAAAAAGTTGAGTTTTAACAATATATCATTAACACAAGAAGAACATGAACTATATAAACATAAATATTGTATTGAAATCCAAAATAACATTACTCACAGGACTAAAGCCTTAAGCAATCCATAGTTCCATATTTTTCTTCATAACATACATTCGTTAATTATCCAGAAAGTTTTTTTTTTTTTGTTTATCCCAAAAGAATTTTTTTCCCTTGTGACTTAAACAACTATGAGTGTTTAAACAATAGTATGGATCAATCCTCATATCAACATGAAAGAGGTGAATCCTTAAAAAAATAACATGTTTTTGAACATTGTAACCTAACGCCTACTCATAATAGAAGAGTTCTATAAAAAAGATAATTTTTTCCAACAACTAATCCAAAAGTTTGTTGTGATCACAACGAGAAGCTACAGATCAACCTCTTAAACTAACTCTTATACTAATTGAAACAAAATGAAATACAGACATCATACAATCATCTTTGTAATTGTTGTTGATGAAATCTTCCAATCTTCCATGACCTATCAATAAACAATACAATCAATTCAAATCAATTCAAAAATAGTTAAAGACTACCTACAAAATCTCAGATTCTCTAGCTTGTCTCTAAAAATTAACAAAACAAACAAAAACTACTTTAGAAATTAACTTTACCAGAAATTACGTGTTTGAAACTGAAGATGAGTGTAGAGTATCTTCCATAACAATATTAACGTTGGAGGATTCCTTGACATTAGAGTTTTGACCATTTTTAAATCTTTTGTATGTGTGTAAGGAATTATGCTCTTTGTTATTGATTAATCCTTCATTTTCTCTCCTAAGATCTATGTTCTATCTTTTTAATTGTTCAAGTCATACTTGCAGGTAGGGAACAGCCGAATGGTATCGTTTTTCCCATACTTGGCACCCATGACATCCTTTAGAAATCGAATTTTCCTTAGGATGTTGTTGCTTGATATCGGAGGGATTTCCCACTAGGGAACTGCTTCTTAGGGAAGCACCAATGCTCGACATGCCCTCGATTCTTATGAAGTAATGGGGGTAAGTTATCCATAAAATTATAATAGGGTTGTGTCTCGGGTTTCAATTTTCCATCCAAGTCTTCATTGGGAGCTTCTAGGTCATCAATGACTATAAGTTCCTTAGGGGCTTCTTGATTCCTGGATCTATTCTGAATCATTCTAGAAAGTCTACGACCTAGACTTTTCTTTTTAAAATCAACATGTTCCTTAATCTGAGCCCAATCTTCTAAAAAGTCCATATGTGAATCACTCTCTAAGGAGACCCACGATTTTCCCTATTCAAAGGTTGGCATAGGTTTGTGCTTTAGTCGAATAAGAATCGACTCTAGGGTTTGAGATTTCACTATCGTTTCCTTAGCTTTACTTCAAGTGAGATGAGGAATAGGGGTAGGATTTGATCCTTCATCCAAAGGGACAGGAGGATCAACATGAAGTTGAACTCCTAACTGAATTTCCTCATATACATCATGAGAAGGGTTTGACACCTCGATCATATCGGACACAGGATTTGGTTCTGAAATAGGCTTGGGCAGGAAACCATTTCTAGTAATAAAAGTAGCCCAGTCATCCCCTATCTTGGAAAGGTGGTTTTCTACCAATATACGAATTAAACCATGGTGGAAGACACTAGTTTTAGGATTTTTGATCATCGTTTGGTAAGTCCTTTCCATATTGGTGAGGCTTTTTCATAACTAATAGGGCATGTTAAAACAAGAGCTCGTAAACGCCATTAGCAAACGTATATGGTAGTAGAAAATAAAAACAAGACATCCTTCACATGTCACAAAACGCTTGATAAGAAGCAGTAAACTGTGCAATTTTTTCTTGAACAGAACCAAAGGCATACCTTCTATATTGTACTTGGTGTGTTTGGACACTAGAAAAACTTGCCAAGAAGCCCCTTTTACCTTGGTATTTTTAAACCACCTATCCCCTTCCAAAGGTAAACCTGTGGCCTGAGAGATGAGGGCTTCATTGACATCAAAATGTATATCCCCAACCTTGGCTTTTTGGCCATCAAATGTTCGGGTGAAGGCCCTAGCTAATTCAACATTATAACCTCTAAATGCACAAATGAAGTTTAACCACCTTGTCTGATATAACATTTCTGTCACAGTATTTTGCTCGAGAAAAAGTTGAGGATTATTGGGTTCGATTCTTACCACAGGGCCATGAGTCTCTTTGTAACTAGGTTAAAGAATAGGGTAATTTGAACAAGAAACATAATAACCCTATGAATCACAGAGGAGTCATTGTAAACAGATAGAAGTGGGATCAAATACCTCATTCTCGTGGCTGGTGCGAAAATCTTGAAACATGGCGAATGATTTGAACCTTCATGCCACCTATAATGTTGAAGAATTTGGGTATCGATCTCATGCCAAAGGAAAACAAGGTTGTAGGACAATTGACCCATGTTCACCTCAAATATTTCCACGAGCCACTGCATCATGATCGTGAGAAAGGGTATAGTCGTTTCAGGGTTTGCAGAATGATTTATCTAGATTGATAGGCATAATCGTGGAAATATCTTGAAATGGTCCAAGTACAGAGTGAAAACCCTTACCAAAAACCATATACCAATAGCTTAGATGTATGTTTAATATGATCCCTCCATAAATTAATTCAAAAATTCATATCATAAGTTTTTCTTTCAACCAACGTTCTCATAAAATGTTAAAAAGGATAATCTAATATAGTTCTGATATGATTCCTAGTAAAATGAACTTAGAACTAAAGGATATAGAAACTTAATAAATATTGTGTTGGTAAATCAAACTTTCAATTAATCACTCTAATATAGAGTAATGGTATCCTCTTTTAAATGAGACTAGGAAATGAAAGAAGTAATCATTGATCGGAGCAAGACATGTATAATGACATTGTTCAAATCATTTAAAAAGTGAGATGAACGAGAAAAAATCCTTAATTTCATGCTTCGAAGTCATGAAATTGAGGATAAACATGTAATCACGATATAAAAAATAACCCACTCAAACTTGTTGACCAAAATTTGGTCATATATATTTTCACGCTCTTGGATTAATAAAAAAAAATGATATTGGAACTATTATATGTTCATTTCATAGCCATCGGTATCAATTTCACCATGCATTTCGTGGAATCAAAATCCGAGTCTCCATGACCAAGATACACATACTTTTGTCCAGAAGTCCAAAGGAGGTATTACAAGAAGAAATACGAAAAATGTTCTAAGTGACATATTATATCCTCCCCTTTCCCTTCACCTCTACTCATTCTCTCATCTTATACTTAGTCTCCTATCTTCTTTATTTCTTATCAAGTGTACGTTACATTTAACATTACATACCACTAAGACTCTTTTATTCTCGTACATGTGGGATAAGAATACTGAAGAAAATTCGAAATTCAACAAAGCAGGTCGAAATTAAATCAAGGCTCCACATTTACCAATCAAACTTGATCGACGGTGGTTGAGTCACGATCTTGCAAAGGCTATATATTGAGCTCTGAGTGTCGGAATCGCGCAAAATTTATACCATTGGAAAGGTATTTCAACTTAGAATATGGTGGTACAAGTTTTAAGTGTTTAAAGTTGATACATTTTTCTCAGAAATTAAAATATCATTCAGTTTCATTTTTAATGGGCTTGCATGACAACTCAACTTCACGAGCTCATATCTTGAGATCCAGGCGATGCATTTGCACAAACTTTATATCATTGGAAAGATAAGATGATGAAGAGAACATAAGAAGTAGTTTACATGGTTTAAAATTTGATTTTCACTTCCATAAAATTAAATTACAGTCGTCCTATTTTAATGGGAAATTAATTAAATTGTGAAAATAAAAGTTTATTTAAAACTTTTATTAAAAAAGCAGAGGGACCCACTTTCAAGACAATTGTATTAATGATGTGAATTAATTAATGAGGAATTAATGAGGCATTGATTAAAGGGAATGCTTCAAGAAGAAACTTGTATGGGAATTTCAAGAGAGAAAGAAAACCCTAACTACTCAGGTAGTTAGAAAATCTCTTCTTAAAAAGAGAAGAGAGGCTTCATCAAAGGTGGAAGAATCAATATTGTCAAAGGGGCAGGGAAGAATATCAAAGGAAGATTGTAATATCCCTCGGTAGTGCACCAGTTATATTATGAATTGTAATCATGTTTTGTAGACTAGTGAGCCGAGTATTGATAAGTTGGTGGGCTTATGTGTTTATTAGGCCAGAGAGCCTAAGTGTTAAGGCCAAGAGCCTGATTTTGTATATGTAATTATGAAGATCATTAATATAATATATAAGCATCATTGTGTGTCGATCGACCATGAAGAAAGAGTGATGGGGAACTAAGCTTCCAAAGTATGAGTAAGGGAGAGGGGGTTGAGAGGTAAGAAGAGGGGCTAAGCTTGAGGGCTTAATTCCTTAGCAATAATAATTTATTATTATTCCAAAGTGGTGTGAAAGGTATGTTTTTTATCCTAAGTCCTGGGAGAGGCAATGCATGCAGCCCCAACGTGTGCAAAAGGGAATGCATACTTGATGGAGTGCATGCAGCTTCATGGGAGACATGTGTCGGCCCAAGCACATGCAATTTAACCCAAGAATTGAGCTGGGATGGGGGTTCGTCCTCCATTCTGTTGTCGGTTGTCTCAACCGTTGGGATTTTGTGAACAACCTCTGCTTAATTTTCCTGTCATGCAATCCTGGAAACCAGAATTGGAAGTCAACTGGAATTATTCCCTAGAACCGTTTTGTCTCTACATTGGACCTCTGCATAGCCATACACCTCTGAAGCCGACCCATGTGTTCTGTGAAACCTGAGAAATTGTCTATGTCATGTGTTATAACTGTGGGTTGTTGTGGCCTTGCAGTCCCTTGGTTGAGTGTGATTGGATACCTTCATCCACTCATTGTTGAGCCTTGTTGTCCTCCTTGTGATGGAACGGAGCTGAAGAAGCAGTTTGTCAGACCTATGTACAACACTCTCTCCAGGTGAGAGAGGTGGTTGTGGTTGAAGAACCAGGTTGTCAGGCCTGTGAGACGCTCTCTCCAGGTGAGAGAGTGCATGGAGGAAGTGAGAACTCCTGCAAGGAGTCCTGTAGCTACCACAGATCTCAGAGAATTTTGGTCTGGTCTGTTGCTAAAGCCCAAGGCAAGGGAGGTTTAGCAGCCGAAGGACTGTCTTGGTGACAGTGAAGGTGTATACTCCTAGGGTGGGATAGGCATGTGGGGAATGAGATTCTGTGAGCAGTGGGCATAAGTGGCTCCTGGGAGAGAATCCTTCCTCATAAACTGTGTGTCTTTCATTGACCTTGGCTAGCCAAGGATTCCCTTGCTCGGTGGAGCTTAGTCCCAACTCGGGGGTGACCTACTGCTGAGAGTGATGAGTAGCGTGGTCTAAGGCTGGGAGGTTCATGGAAAGTTTGCATGCAGTTGGTGGTGTATTACAGTTTCAAAAATAAGTATCATTATGTGTTTTAATTATGTACTTAATTAAAATGCATGTTCTGTGATACTTGTAATATTATCATGTATTTTGTTGCTAGTTTGAATTGCAGTTAATCTTGTTTAAGTCTGTATGACAGCAGTAAATCCCTGTCAAATGTATTCATTTGATTTAATGCTTATTCTTTATAAATAATGCATGTTATATATTTAAGTATGAGAATGTTTCCGCGGAGTAGCATTTCCCGGCAAGTGGGTTGATGGTCGGGGACGTTACAATATGGTATCAGAGCCATGTTTTCAACCGTTGAGCCTCAATGGGTCGGATAAGTGGTCTTTGGACCCAACGTTTCGAGTGGAATGGTGTTCGGAGGAACCAATTTCGAACCTTAGATTGTTTCTGAGTGCCAAGGGGTTATATTGGTCGTGTTACGAAGCTCAGAAGGAGTAGCAGTAGAATAAAACCTCAGCCGGTGTGGTATTTGACCACAGAGAGAGCGCGCTCAACACTTGGGGTGTTGGAGCCGTAGGATTTTTTCGGACGGAAGGGAAATTCAGTACGACCATCATATCTAGAGAAGGTACAGGATTGTTATTCTAGAATCCCTTCGGAGTTCGACAATCGGGAGAAGCGAGGTGCACGGAGGAATAAACGCCCGAAACCCCGAAGTCCCGAGGGAGATCTACACCATAGATATGGAGAAAAGAGCTTGACCGTTGGATCAAGAAGAACAGCAGATTGTAATTTCGGGAGTTCGGTTGTCGGGAGAAGTGGGATGTGTCATTGCACAAACTCCCGAAATCTGAAGTTCCGAAGCAAAAGAGTAGACGTGGTGGGGCCGAATGACGTCGCTAGTATTCCTCCATGTGGCATCCTGTGTGAGAAGGGTTAGTGGTGCCCGAGTTTACGTAACGTAGTTAAGTTTTGAAGGACCCACAACGACGTTGATCACAATACATCAAGATCAATGGCCAGAAGACATTGCGGGGACCCAAGTTGCACGAAAGATAATTATCCAAGGTGGTCCTAGAATCCAAACCGTGGTTTCACTGAGGGGTTACGTGTTAGCGTCAGGAGAATTGCGGAATGAAGAGTGGGTTACTCGAAAACCACCGTTGCATGCCCCTGCAATTGGTAAAATGTTAATTGATGTAAGGTAATGACGTCACTTAAGGTGATGTGTAAGTGTTTGGGGTGTGCGGATGTGAAATCTTCTGAAGTCCCAAAGTACTGGAACTCAAACGCATGAGGTTCCATAGCGAGTGTCATCCATTGGATGTTGGGTATACATGGATGGTTTATCTACCCGACGTCGCGAGTTCATTAGTCTGGAATTAGGGAAGTTGTTGTGAAGTTCTTTGAAACCTCCCGAAACATGAAGTCGTGAAGCGCCCTTTTTGCTAAGCGAGTGGTCACGACCCACACTCACATGGGTTGGGGATTAAGAGATGTTAGCATCTTTCTCATATACAATCATTAAGTCTACCACCTTTGTATATTTTACATACTAGGATATAGTTGTTATCATAAGCATGTTTCTAGATTCCTATATGTCCTCCTCCTACCTTATCTCCTGATGAGGTGTCGATGTGAGAACAATTGAGGTGGTTTCATTATTGTATTATATATTTGTATCATTAAGATGAATACAATGTTGAGAATTATGGCTTGAGGCCTTTTCCGCCAATCTTCTTGTCTTTATATTCTTATGCTCAATTTCTTCAATTGGTATCAGAGCTATTATGGTCTTAAGGGACTAGTAACTCCATGGTAGTCTTTTCATAGAAGATGGTGTGCTCGTTTTACCATTGACAATACCCTTGTCACCCAACCATAGGCCGAAGCCACCCTCTGAGCACCTTAACCTTGACTGAGAATTCCTTCGAAAGCAAACCCTAGGCTAGATAGCCAATTAAAGGGTAGCGCACCTTTCCCAAAGGATAGCGCATCACAAAAAGTTGATCAGATAGTCCAAACCCTAGCCAAGAGATAGTCCAAGCCAACATTGAAACTAGTTGTTGTTGCAACTGCACCTGCAGCCCTCCTCCACATGTGCGCACCAAACTGGGAACTGCAATTCTGAGATGCTGTCAAATGAGAACTGGTGCTCTGTATTTATACTAGTTCTGCCAGATTTGTTGGGGCCGACTTCTCCTTCTGGATATTTGTCTATTCAGTATATTATTATTATTTATGGTCGACTTCTTCTCTTGGAGGCTAATAACCTAATATAAATTATCTTCTTGAGCAGGCAAGGCTTCTAGGGTTATTATCCAACTCATTAGGATTTTCTCTTGCTTTCTGGAGTCTTCTATTCTCATCAGGTTCACACGTGGAGGTAAATACCTCCCACAGCTACCATAATATTAACAAGTTTTGCCATGGGAAGTGAGGTGCATCAAAAGAGACCTTGTTGATGATTTGGATGACATTGAGCGACCATATGAAGCCACAAATCTAAACCTAAACTCCACGAATCCGGATCTGGAGGAGTTGTTGTAGATTGGATCTAGTGATGTGGATCAATCAATATCAACCTCAAGCAATCTTCCAGGTATCAAATCAATGCCGAGAATATGTAGTTTGTGCTTATCAAGACAACGATAGCACTCTGGCAAATGTTGCAAATTGAATCTGGGTTTTTTTTGTTTTTTTTTATGTTTGACTTTGCATATCCCAATAAAAATAAAAAAGTTATTATACATGGATATTTCTAATCAAGTTTGCAAAGAAAGCCAAGGGTATTGTAGTTATCCCCTTTGAGCAATCTAATCGATTACTAGATGTAGTTGTCTAATTCAATATGAGAGTGGTCGTGGATACATGGATCCAGTATGTTGTCAGATCGAGTATTGAATGCTCAATAAAATAAGTTATATTTCTGTTGAATGGATCCTTGGGTCATTTTTCAACATTAAATCCACTTGCTGGTCAAAAATCCTATATCTATAGGCATGAAATTTTTTCATTGTTTCCTGTGATGTTTTTATGCTCTATTTAGTAAATAGGATAATCCTTGTTATTTCTGAGTCTGAGATTCCTGCAATAATGTTGGGAGATGAAAGCCATAATTGTAATACTATCATATATTGTCTTTGATGCCTGCGATATTATCGTGATATATCTGCATTGTAATATCATCATAATTTTCATTAATGACCACCATACTTGAGAGAGAACTGGTCCTCCTATGCGCTATGACATTTTAGATCTACATACGCAGTTGCTTAGCGAATCCAATATCATTGAAGGAAACGGACCAGCGAATCCAAGATCATTGAAGGAATATGCTTTCAACATTTAACCTTACAATTTTTTTCAAGAAGAGAATGAACCCGTGATCTTTTCAGTTCTAGATCGAATTCCACTCGTCCACTGAAAGGATATCGATTCACGATTATGTCTCAGATCATCACAATCCTATGCACTCGATTGTTGATATCGATAGAAGGATTGGAGGAGACTACCAATTTTTTCTATTCAGAAATGTTGTAGCAGAGATTGGCAATCTGTATTTCAAGCCTAAAATCATCTTGAAAGTTGCCTCAACTTCTACCTGACGTTGCAAGCCATATTTTGATGCACGATCTGGATGAAATCGCAATAGAGGTTTCTTATATGCTGCGTTGACCTGTTGTGATGAGGGAAGTTTCCTTCCCTACTGAGATTCCTAAACGCCGAAGAAATGCAGGTGGACGATGAATGGCTCTGGTGAAAGTTCAAGTTTCTCCACGAATTCCTCACCAATCTTCTCAAAAATATACTGCACGGATTTGCTTGAAATTTCCTCAAAAAATGTTTAATTGTGACAGATCTCCCACGATCTCTAGAGATCTGCTCCAAACTATCCAGCTCTGAATTCAACACGTGGAGTCCTTGGCAATGTGTGGCCTGTAGGATTGAATGATGCACACCAAGAGAAGAATCCAAAGTACTTGCATGCTCAAATGATAAAGAAAACTGATAATTTTCCTTTTTACTTGGTGATTGAGTAAAAGTCCTCATCAAGAAAATGGTGTAAAATTTTATTTTATTATTTTGTTAATTGATTTGTATTTTCAAATTTGTGAAGGGGACATGCGGATTGGAAAATATTATTTTTAAAAGGGGTTATAAAAACTTTGGCAAACCAATACATGTAAACAAAATCAACTTCGAAAAAGTTTGTACAGAAGGTGGATATTTAAGTCCTTTTGAAAGGATGCAAGGGATGATACATTTTCATTCACAGGATAGAGATCTTGACAAGTGTGAGAGCTAGTTGTATCACGAAAAGAATTATAATAAAAATGATATTTTTTGTGGTGTTGAAGTGTCCTAGATCTACCCAAAATTGAATAAGGAGATTTTAGGTACACATTGTGTAGTGTGCTTGGTGGCTATTTTTTGAATGCTTGGATGTTTAATGTCTAGTTTTGACATAAACATAATTGTGACGCATTACACACAGAGTACACAACAAGTTGAGGAAATGCAAGATCACATAATTAAAGTACAATCAAGCACATATGATTGAGCATTTAAAAGAAATCAAATCATATCAGTCAAGGCAATACAATAAAATTAATCAAAGGAGCAATTCAAATTGTTGCAGCAATGGACACATCAAGCACCTAATATTCAAGGACTCAAAACGTCATAAAAAAAAGTCAACTTTGAAGATCACTTCAACTTCAAGATCAACTACAAGTAATGTACTTGCAATAGTTCTTTTTGTAAGTATCGAAATTAAATTGAATTGAATTGTATTTATCGGGTGCATTCTCGATTGAATCCGACACCCTCTATTTTTTTTTTAGTCAAAATTCCACTTGTGCCTGTCAATCAAATCATTGTAAAAATCACAAGTTTGGATGCATTTTTGGTGGTAACCAACATCCTCAACTTCCTGGAAGAAATTTCAACCAAGGCAAGTTCAAGTGAGCATGAATAGCAAGCGAGCATGAACTTCAAGCGAGTGTGTTCAAATGGAGTGAAGTTGTGAATTATTAGAGTTTCTAAACACTCTAATAAACACCATTGAAGACAACACAGTAATATTGAATAAAACAACTCTTCAGTCAGTGCTAACTTGTTTGCAAGTGACGCAAGCTAAAGTTATACTTCTACAAGAACAATCTCATCTATTGAATGATGTGTTGATAGAACTTAAAAGTCAAAGCAGCGAGTGAAGTTTTCTGAACTAGTTTTTGTTCAGAACAAGCCTCTCTATGATGATAATGATAATGACGATAATGATGATCAACAGTCAGTGAAGTAGAACATCAGCAAGCCAAATTCAAAAGAAAATTCCAATGAAAATGAATTGCAAGAAGAAGATGCCAAAGCACATAGTGATACAACAAGTCTTAGTGAAAGTAAATGTGAAGCACATCATCAAGTACAACATGATCTTTCCAAGCCCATCATCAAACCTTGGGAATAATTACACTTCAATAGAAATCGACATGGCTTAGGATATGAAAATCAAAACAACTTTCATATTCCAAATTACTCCAAACCAATTTTGTTTGTGAGCACTGGATTCCTTCAAGAAAATTCAACTTCACCTGTTCAAGTTCAACATCAGAATGATAAGTGAAAACATTGTAATAGAGTTGGTCACATGGAGAATCAGTGTTTTGATCTCCATCCTTTCCAGCATTGTGGCAAACATAACCATTCTTCAGATAGATGTTCAATACTGAAGAAACCTACAAGATTTAAAATTCACTATGAGTGGATTGATCCTTTCCAATGGTCATCAACAACCAAGTGACTATATAAGTCTTACTGAAGAATTCAATCTCAATTAAAGACCAAACTTGTATCACATAACATTTTTGTACCTCACATAAGTGGTCCCCTTATGGCGTAGCTTTCAAGCATGGCCCTCACGGGATGAGATAACATGTGGTTAATTCCACATGCCCACTTTTTGTTGTACTCAAATGGAACAAGTATGGTACTATCTTGAGCCTAGAAGGGAGAAGTACAATCATGAAACTCTCATGCACCTTAAGGGGGGGATTTCAAAATTCCAGTGATGATGGTTGTTGCATCCCTTTCGTCACCTAGATGAGCAAAATAAGGATGCTTACAAGTCCAGTTGGGTTAGCTGGACAAGACAACAGTGAATGAAAAAGTTAGAAACATCAAACATAAGAAATAAACAAAGAACTAATGTTAATAACAATAAAAGAAACTAAACTAGAGTGCATAAGGGAAATAGAACAAAAATTAAACAACATGCATGCCACCAATGGATAAGTTGTATTAGTGGGAAAAAAACAAAGAGAAAGGGAGACTTATGGGTCCCCTCTTCCTCCAAGGGAGCGATCTTGAACCCCCAATGATTGAGCTCTTCTTACAAGTAACAAACAAAAAGGAAATGGTGAAGAAATATAAAGCCCATCCACTCAAGAGGTGATGTGAATGGCTAAATGAAATGGTGCTTGTATGCTCTTGATGAGAAAAGAGGATTCTCCAAGAGAATATAGGAAGCATAACAATACAAATGAATTCCTTGAAAATATAGTGCACCCATGGCCTCTTTTTATAGAAAATCTTTGAGGCATTATTCAACCAGTCTTTAGTGTGAACAGGGGGCTCTTTAGGGCACCCTTGGGTCTTTGACCAGCCCCCCACTTGGATTCAGCTCAGATTTGCATGTCAAATCAACTTGGGAGATGAACCAAAAGTGGGTGGAAGGCCGAGCAAAATCATAAATGCGTTGTTCTGAGGTGTGCACGGCTTGTTTCATCCACAGTCGCGCATCGGGTGCATATGCACTTTTCTGGTGTCATTTGACTATCGCACATGCATGTGATGCCTTTGTATCCTTAGCGCATGCTCATTTTTTAACCAGTTGTATAGTTTTGTGCCCTTTGGAAATGCATTTTCTGGGCCATGGATGTACTAATGGGTGTTTGAAGATGTTGGATTCATGTAACCATTTGCAGACGAAATTCCAGTGATAACAGATGCCCCCTGATGTGTGAGGTTAGGAGCATATGTATAGCCGAAATACATCAATGTTTCTTCTACTGAGAGTACCTTTGTAAGAAAGAGTGTTGAGGGGAATTGCAAGAGAGACCCATTGGAGGGAGAGGGGAACCTGTAGGACTCAAACCTTTCGCAAGGTGTGGAAAAATAAAACTGTGTACAAATGAGGCGGGCATGCCCCATGCTCGTGTCATGTAACTCAAAAATGTGTAATACAGTAATTGAGGTCGTGTATTGGTGTAGATGACTGTAGTTCCCTCGGGGGCGTGTTGATAATGACAGAGGATAATTCTGATGGTGAACAAACTCTGAAAAGAGGTGATGACAACTATAAGAAGTGTCGAGGCTTCACAAGCATTGATGGCCTTCGGCAAATATCAAAACAACTGCAAGAGTCGCAAAGTAAGACCCACCGCAACATGATAAAGTGTTGAAGTCATATGTCGTGGGGGGGAATTATAGCAGAGAGAAATGATGGTTCTCTCTGTGTTGTCTGAGACACCTCATTGTAAAGGTAATGAGAGTCAAGATACTTTCACCCTTCTGGAAACTATGTTGATGTCGACAAGAAGGGAGATGTGACTCCAAGAAGCAAAGGGATTCATGAAATTCACATGGTAAGATCAGGGACTAAGGAGATACATGGATGAAGTCAAGATGCGGTGAGACTCAAGACTGACCTTGGTTGGGGATACTTGTGAAGGATAAGTGGTAGCAACCGTGGAACTGAATCTAGTGTCAAGGGGACAACTAGACTATGGTTAAGTTGTGCCAGAGGCATGACAAAGTGGACAAACTCGGAGATCAGGGGTAAATGGACTGTGGGATACTCGGGGTTTTTGGATGATGTCAACAGAAGTAGAATATAATGAATGCCCCAACCAAGGGCGGCATGGGTTGCTTTTGCCAGAAAAAGGGTCATCAAGGGTGACGAAAAAAAATCTATGTAAAGGATGGGAACAAAAGGCTTTTTACATTTACCAAATAAACAAAGAATCAGTTGGGAAAAGTGTACAAATACAAAAATGAGTTCCCCAATGCAATATGGTTTGGCCTATGAGGGCGCAAGTTGTGTGGAAAGAAGGTGGAGGGTGGGAGCCCCATAGGTGGGTTTCTGTATTAGGTGAAATGAATGGAAGACAATCTACAAATGGAAAAACTGATGGTGGATGAGATGGAGGGCTAATGATACTGCGGAGGTGCAGTCAAAATGTGAATCGTGACGAGATAACTTGGGAGTCCATTATGGGGAATTTATAAAAATGAGGAGAAGGAGCATGCGGCTAATTCTCGGGGATGAAAAGACTATGAGGACTCCCATCCCTAGGGGATGAAAGAAGCATGAGTGTCAACGTGTCAAGGAGGACTATAAATGGGATAACTCATGTGGGGAAGAGTGCTACCAGGTGACAGTACTGAAGTGCAGCGGAGGTGTGAGTACTACAGAGCCGGATGGGGGGACCTGAGAGTCAAACATCGGAGGGTGTGACTGGGAGATGCAATTGATATTCAGAGGGAATGATTACATGCCAGTAGAAATCTTATACTTGAAAGGGTCGTGCTGATTTGTGGTGACCAAGTACCTACACACATGAAAACCAAATACCCAACATTGACAATATCTGAAGATAAAAAAACATATAATGGTTATTTGATAATTTTGAACATAAGCATGCGTACCTAGGTGTGATGTGATAAAAATGCTCCCTAGGGGCCGAGGATGGATGGTGGCATTGGGAATGTGACTGTTTAGGTGGCAGGATCCTGGTCCCGTGGCTGAAGACGGATCTGAAAACGGACGCTCGGAGCTCCCGGAATTGAGTATGGAAGGCTGGTAAAAGGGACTATATATAGCTGTAGGGGCCACATTGCCACCTCATTTGTACCTTCTCCCAGATTGATTGGACGAGATATTTGAGGAGAGATTTAGAGATTTCGAGAGATCGAGTCAGCCGATTCAGGATCAGCGAGTTTCAGGTTAGTTGTCGTATCCTCCTGCACAGTACTAGGGGTTCTTTTTTGGGTAGGGCTTGTACGGATTGTCGTACAAGGGGTTTTGTGAGGGTGGGCCCCCAGTGTGCGGGCGATCGAGTGTTTCACGCGCACGAGTGCACGGATGTAATTTGGAGAGACAAGAATGGGGGCACCCAAATGGGGGAAACAGACATGCATGGGATGCGCACCTATGTAAAGCACATCAGTGAACCCATGCGCAGTTGTGTTATTGACAGTTGCGCATGTGTGCGCAACTGTGGAGCAAATAGGTGCGCTAGGGTGTGCGTCTGTTGAGGTGACAGGGGCACATGGGTGTGCCCCTGTATTTCCAATAGCTGCACATGAGTGCGTGACTGTGGGATGAACAGATGCGCATATGTGCGCGCCTTTGGGGAAAAAAACCGCGCCTTTGAGGCAAAGCTAAAGGGTGTAAAAACTAATATTTTTGGGAGATTTTGATGTTTTTATGAGTTGTGATGGTTGATTGAATATTTTATGTGTGGATGTAGGCGACCAGTTTGACGATGTCGATCCACTAGAGGGAGAGGGATTGGGAGCGCCTGAGAGAGGCGGTGAGAGATGAGGAGCTGGCAGTACATGGTGCTTTGGTAGCTTATGGGTTGCTGAAGTTTTTTGAGTGCTCACTGGTGAGGGCACAGGAGTAATTTCTGCAGTTCCTGATTTTGATCTGGAGTCTGGAGCTGCAGTGTTTCATTGTGCGAGGATCATACTCCAGTTCCCATATAGTGGGGTGGATTTATGGGATGATCCAGAGATGGTACTGCCCCGGGGAGAGGTGTTCGACCACAGAGGTATGTGGATATATTTGATGTGTTGATTTGTAGATAGTATAGCATGTTCTTTATGTATAGATGGATGTTGATTCTATCACTTGTTTGTTGTGTGTGCAAATGTGGTACCTCACGGGCGCGAGGTTGAGTTGGTCAGAGCGTCGTCTCATCAGGGGCATGTGAGACCACCGCGGGGAGAGCCGCAGGCAGGGGAGATATGACAATGGGATGAAGTTGGTGTGGGGCCAACAGATGATGAGAGAGCAGGCATGAGACATCATTTTTATGATCTAGGTGCAGGGCCGTCACATGCTCCTCCAACAGGGGTCGGGGGAGAGTTAGAGGATATTTGTCATTGCTTGGAGGCGGTACTAAAGGGACTGCCCGAGGGCATGTGGTCGCGTATTCAAGATGAGGGGGTCCTGGAGCAGTGTGTGGGCCTTTCAGCAGAGTGGCGGACCTTGACCGGTAGAGCAGTTGTAGCGGGTGCAGATATGACTGGGCGAATACCCCCTGGACCTGAGGGACCATTAGATGGTGGGGCACCTCCTCCCAAGAGAGGACTCGGTGGTGTAGCTTTAGAGGTGCCATGACTGCTCTTGTATATTTTTTTTTTATAGGCTTGCGAGCCCATTTTGTATATGGTGTTGGGACACCGATTTTGTATTTATAGGGGTGAGATGGTGCACCTACCTATGGATGTTGTATATGTACTATTTGTTGTAAACATTGATGGCACATTTAACCAATATATAAATATATATATAGGAATATACATTTAGGGATCTTTGTGATGTTCACATGTGTTGATGTTTTTCGGTTATGAAGTCTAATTTATATGTTGTGACAGAATTTTGATGAGTTATGTATGTGTAATGGTAACTTGATGGGATAAATGCCAATCTAACACTAGGTTAGCCATATTATCTGCTATTTGATTAAATTGTCTTAGAATATGTGTGAATTTGATTGAATCAAAATGTCGAGATAAAAGTCTAACTTGCAGGTATTTGTGGAAGAGGCATGGATCGCATACACGGTACACATTGTTGAGCTGGAGGACGACTAGTTGGGAATCTAGTAAGACGCTAAGGTGACGAATATTGCGGCAACTGGCCCCGACAAGGAGGCCAATGACGGCTATGTATTCTGCTTGGTTGTTAGTATCTAAGCCCAGGCATATGCCGTTGGAGTGGAGCAGTTCATGTGAGGGGGTATAGAGGGCCCAAGTAGCCGAAGCGAGATTCTGTGTCCAACGGCTAGCTCCGTCGGCGTAACCAATGTGGAAGGCCAATGGAGGAGGCATCTATCAATAACATAAATGATAAATTAGATGCAAGATATGGAGGGAAAAAAAAAGACTAAAAACTCTACAAAAAGAAAATGCCTAGTGTTGCATGGCTATGCTCAAGCATAAAATTTATTTAATTACAACCCGTTGACGGGTTCCTTGAGGGGGTGGCCTTCGGGAGAGGCCAGGATGTATGCGCCTTTAGTGACGCAATGTTGGATTATGTAAGGTCCATGCCATAATGACTCAAACGTGCGATGGCTGAAGGTATCGTGAGCGATATCGTAAGCAAGGACGAGGTCCCCTTTGTTGAATGATCGAAGGTTGACATGGCGATCAATGGTGGCCTTCGACTATTTTTTGGCTACCTCATTGTTCTGTAAGGAAGACCGATGGTCTTCATCCAGTGACTCCAAGTTCAGCAAACGTTGTTCTATTGGAGCAATGTCAGGTAATAGCTCAATAGTGGTACGTAAGGTGGGGATTTTGCATTCGATGGGGAGAGTGGCCTCGACCCCATGGACAAGATGAAATGGTGTGAAACTAATGGCAGTTTTAACTACCGTGCGATAAGCCCATAGTGCGGAAAACAACATATGGTGCCAATTCATCTTATGTTTGTTGATCGTGTGCTACAACATGGTTTTGAGGACCTTGTTGACCACCTCTACCTGTCCGTTGGACTGAGGATAGTATGGGGAGGTGAACTCGTGGGAGAAGCATAACCTAGAGGATATTTCAACGAAAATCTCATTCTCGAAGTGTTTCCCATGATCCAAGACTAGTTGTAGGGGGACGCCAAAGTGGGAAATCACGTGATTGAAGAAAAAAATGCGTTGTAGTGTCAGCAGTGTTGTTGAAGGTGGTCATGGCTTCATCCCATTTGGTAAAATAATCGACTGTTATGACGATGTATTTGTGTCCATTTCTATATGGAGGGTTGCAAGTCATGAAGTCTATGCCCCATTTGCAAAAGGGGCTAGCAGTAATGACTGGGTGGAGAGGAGAAGGTGGTGCTCTCGCTTTGTTGGCATATAGCTGACATTTGTCACATCGCTTCATAGCATGGATGCAATCGTGAAACAATGTGGGCCAAAAATAGCCTGCTCGAATGATTTTCTGGGCGGTGGACATCCCTGAGAGGTGGCCACCATAGGCGCTATTGTGGCAGTCATTCAAGACTCTGTCGGCTTAGTCAATAGTCAAACATCGATGAAGTATGGTGTCGAGCCCACGTCGATATAAGATATCGTCGATAAGGAGGTAGCGAGGGGCCTGGTTTCGAATACGTCGATGATCATCCCTGGAGAGGTGGTTTCTAAACTTCTGTGTTCAGAGGTAGATGAGGAGATCATTGTACCAAGGATCATCCGAGGGGATGAAAAAGAGATGTTTGGCGGGGAAGTCGGTATTGACGGGAGAGATAGTAGTATCGGAAGGAAATGTCGTAATGAGTTCGATGAGGATGAGGCATTTATTTCTCTTGGGTGTTGAAAAATTGAGATTGTATTCCTGAAGGATGATGATCCATTGGGCAAATTTTCCATTAATTTGTCGTCGATGGAGCAAGTATTGCATTGGGTTGGAATCTGCTATGACCTTGGTAGTTCGAAGTAGGATGTAATGGCGTAGTTTCTGGATTGCAAGGGCGAGTTTCTCTTCATGATTGTATTTCAAGGGTGGCCCTGAAAGGTTTTTACTAATATAGTAAATGACATGCTCATGGTCGTCATCCCTTAATTGGACGAGAACTCCTGCTACGAAGAAAGTTGAGGCCGATAAGTAGAGGATATAGTCACGGTCATAGTCGGGTGGACCAATCAATGGGGCATTGGAGAGGGTCATTTTGAGATCATCAAAATCGGTTTGTGCATGTTCGTCCCATTGGAATGGGATATCATGACGTAAGAGGCGAAGGAAACCATGTGCTCGAGTGGTGTAATCGGGGACAAAGCGGCGTAAAAATTTAGCTTTGCCTTGTAGGCTCTGCAATTGGTGTAGGTTCCATGGTGGGGGGATTTCTATGATGGCTTGGACCTTGAGGGGGTCTACTGTGATGCCGTGTTGGGAGACAATGAACCCAAGGAGACGTCTAGCGATGATGCAGAATATGCACTTGAGGGGATTCAAGTGGATATTGTAATGATGACACCTGTGAAAGACAATGCGTAAGTCATTGAGGTGTTGAGTTCATTTATTGGATCGAGCGGTGAGATCGTCCAAGTAGGCGAGAATGACTTGAGCCAGATCATGAAAAATGTATGTCATGGCATGTTGAAAAGTGGCTCCAGCGTTTTTGAGGCCAAAAGGCATGACACGATATGAAAAAGTACCCCAAGGGGTAGTGAATGTGGTTTTGTATTGATCGGCTGGGTGGATCTAAATTTGGTTGTATCCATAGAAACCGTCCATGAAGGATAATGCCTTGTGGCTGGCACAATCATCGATAATTTGGTCGATGAAGGGCATTGGAAAATTGTCTTTGGGACAAGCGTGATTGAGATCGCCAAAGTCCGTATAGACGCGGATAGTGCCCTGTTTTTTTTTAATGGAGACAGGGTTGGAGACCCATGACGTATATGCGATGGGGTATATGAACCTTGCACCACATAATTTGTCAATCTCGGCTTTGATGGTTGTCGCTTTGGATGGGTGTAATGGACATTTCTTTTGTTGTACAAGTATGATATCAGGCCATGTGTCTATACGATGTTCGACAATAGAGGGATCAAGGTTGGGCATCTTTGTGTATGACCAGGAAAAAATCTCTTGGTATTCCTGGAAGAGAGCTTTGTAAGGGATGAGTTCTTCAGGAGAGCATGCGGTGTCGATGGTGATTTCCTCTATGATTCCAATTTTGATGGAAATATTAATTTTGACGGTGGGGGAAATGTTGGCCATATTGCCTTCTTCAAAAGCGTCGGGGGAAGGGATAGGGTTATTGAACCAATCTATATTCCCTGAGGGGAGAAAATATTTGGTTTCGATTGAGTATAAGGGGCCTTGTTCAGGAGGCGCAAAGGCTTCTTTTGAAAGAAAAAGTGCTCTATGATGGAGCGGATCCCATGGGAAATCGGGGGAAGTTAATTCCTCGAGGATGTCTTTGTCGCAGTGGAACTGTCGAGAATATAGTGGATCCAGGGGAATAACATTGGTGACTATCACCGTGTTGTTATCTTTTGGTGAAGAGGTAGGTGGACTGACACAAGGGGGTTGCATGGGTTCGCTCGACATAAACCAAATATCGAGATATTGTGGGTTAAAAATGGTAGTTGGGCATAAAATTTCCGTGGGGAAATGAACTGGAGAAATGGGGGGATTTGGGGGAAAATCCTCATATAAAATATCCAAGAACCATGGGGGAGTCAGGAGTGTCTCAGGTTCAGGAGAGAAGATATGAACAACATCAAGTGATGGAGTAGGGTTAATTACCGGTTCTTCTGGCAATGGGCGGGGTGTAGGATTTTGAATAAGGGCCATTTGGCGATGCCTATATTCAATAATCGTGGGACACTGGTAGGTGAAATGGTCTAGTGATTCACAGAGAGAGAAAGGACATCTCATCCGTTCATTGATTGAGGTCGTGACATAGTGGATGTCAGTGACATGTGTGTGAGATGATGTGGATGGGATGGGTTATTGCTGAAAACTTTGGCGTACGGCTACTAGCGTCTTCCGAAAGTGAGGTAGCACAGTGCAATGGTGGGTGTAATGGTCATATTCTGAACAAATGACACATGTGTATTTGGTCTACAGGCCTTTGCCTCCTGTAGAGGATGTAATGGTAGAATTGGAGGAAACGACGAGTGGTGTCATCAGTCGAGGGGGTTGAATTAAATTGTGCATCTCAGGGAGAGATGGGCACTTATTGGTGGGGTGTCCATCTTTCTCGCATAGTGCACAAGGAGGCTGAACTCATGGTGGAAGTGGAGTGGTGGGCTCTTTCTTCTTTCGTCTTCCCCCAGCTGTAGCGGTGGTGCTAGTGAGTGGGGGTGTGGGTGGTGTGGGTGGTGTGGTGGGAGTAAGTATGGGAATCTGCATCGGTATTTCGTCTGTTTGGGGAGGGAGGGATGGTTGAGGGACCATCTCTGGTGGATGGAGATACCATACTATAATTCCCATCACCATATTGGGAAGGGTAAGTGTTGCGGCTACCTGAAAGGCTTGTACACTCGACGGTGGGTAAAAGAAGGGGATTTGAGTAATGGCTTGGGGGACTGTCTCACAAACTGGAATGTGGCCCTGGGAGAGGGTGTAATTAGGAAAAGGGGGAGCTGGAGAGTTTTCAAGGGATTCTTGAGGAAGGAGCTCTATGACTAGTGGGACGTCAGATAGTAATGAAACCTCTGTGGGAGGAAGGGTATCTCCAGTTTCTATTCCATTGGATGAGATGACACATACTTGTATTGAGGGATGTATGAGCAGAGGTGTTCCATGGTATGTCCCTAGAAAGGATGGATCTTTGAAAATTCTCGATGAGTGGGTAGGCATAGGATTAGTGTGGACAAAAGGTAGGATGTTATCGATGTTGGAGGAAGGGTTGGGCTCATAATGTAATACTTGGTCGATGGTGATGATCTTCCCGTTGTGGGGGGACATCATTGTACAAAACACATAAGAGGCCACAACCTTCATTGTGTACATGTAGCTACACCCAAACAAGATGTTGTAATCTAGTGGAACGTCGATAACTTCAATGTCAATGAGGATAGTTTTGCCCCCGAGTTCAACGGGGACATTTTGAAAGAGCCCTTCAGGAGAGGATGGTCATCCATCATAAGATCTCAGAGTGATGGTTGATGGTATGAGCTCAGGGGAACCCAGTTTATGCCATACGGTTTTGGACATGATGCATGTGGATGCACCTTCATCAATGATGCAGCAATGAACTGTGATGTTCCTGATTTTAACCGGTATTTGGAAAGAGACCAGAGTGGGGAGACGGGGTTCCCCACTATCAAGATCAAAGGTGATGAGACGAGTGTCTCCAGGGTCAACTGCCCCCAGGGCGGAAAGTAAGGACTTCCGTTGAGTAGGACATGTTTGTGGGACTTCTAAAACTGACATAGGAGTAGGATATTGTGCCAAGTCATCGACGAGACTGTAATTGTGTGCCGCCTAATCCTGAGGGTTGTTGACATTTCGTCGTAATGAGATGTGAGGAATACGAAGGGGTGTGTCAGTATTAGGGTGAGGAATCATCAAAGGTGGTCCGATTGTGACTAGGAATGTTTCTGAGGTAGTGGGAGTGGAGTCAGGAGGTGGATTGTTTGATGACTACGCATTTGTAGAAGGACTTATTCCTCACTAGTGAGGAGGATAGTGTGATCGATAGGAGTTTCTAGGTTGGGATACTGTCCCATCTGTGGTGGGGAAGGATGCATCTCCTGTTGGGTGTTCATCACCCCTTGGTGTGGAATTGGGTTTTGTAGTACGACAGGGGGTGGTTGCTGTACATATTGTTGTGGGGCCTATTGGGGGGTAGGCGGTGTTGGGGGACGTGGTCCATTTCCGAATTCTTTCATCCATTTAAAGTTAGCAATTTGAGGGAAATGGTGAGTATAATGGCCATAGTCACCACAAAGGGCACAAGGCAAGTTTGTCCGAAGATTGTTGTTATTCTTCCCTTGGCGTTTATTGTTATTGCCCCCTTGGGGGTTCTGGTTCCCCTGATTCTGGTTGCCCCTGGCAGGTTGGTTCTGTTGGGGGTGGTTTTGGTTCTCTCCTGGTCCTGGATTATTATTGTTTCATTTTTTTCCTTTATTTTTGGCATTATTCGACTGATGGATCGGATTTTCCATATTCAGTTGTTCAAAATTTTTATATTGTTGAACGGGAGAGGGCTAAAAAAATTAACCCCAACGTGTTGGTGTCCGGGTGGAGGAGACATCGGTTGTGGAGAGCCAGGAAATGGAAAGTATGAATTATTTTAGGGTAATGATCTGTAAGGTACATAGGAAGGCATGGCACTTTCACTAGTGCTTAGGGTGTAAGCAGATGTAGAGGGGGTACCAGAACTTGGTTGGGCTACTAGGCGTACTGTGGGTGACGGTGGGGGTCTGCTTATGGGTGGAGGTAGGGAAACGGGGTATGGTTGTTGATAAGAAGGAGGAGGATAATAAGGGGATCCTCCATATACCAGCGGATATTGAGGTGTTCCATACATAAGTGGTTGTTGGAGGTGTGGATTGTGGTGTGTAGTGATACCAATCAATCCATCCGCTGAGTGAGACATTCCAGGTTTGTCTTGGCCGAATGGAACGGGTCTCAGGGCGTCAAGTAGTACCATATATAAGTATCCTGACTGTGAATAAATGAGTAAGAACTGTTGAGCCTTTTTGATGGCTTCTTCTTCCGATTGGGGGAAGGTGGTGGCTACATCCTTGGCAAGGAGGGAAACAAGTGATTTGAGAAACCAATTGAGGCATTGTTGCTTGGTGGCTTCTACTTTGCATAGACTACGTCGCCGATGCCATTCGTGAATGTGGTCAGCGATGTGTGTAGTGGAAGTTTGTTTAAACTCGGAGAGTAGTTCGAGGTCATTGTCATGATGGATTGGTAGTTGAAAGAAGGTCAAAAATGCTTTGGCCAAATATTCAAAGGTCACATGGGACCTAGATTTTTCTTCTACATACCACTTGGTTGATGGGCCAGTGAGCATGTGTTGGAATAACCTCAATCGGACAGATTCATCCATGATGTTGTTTGAAGAGCACCATAAGTAAAAATTCATGATATGGTTAGTCGGGTCATCTCCTTCTTTTCCTTCAAACTTGGGGATGTATGAAGGGATTTTGGTAGGCATTGTAGGCCATGTGAGAGCCAGATAACGGGGAGTTATTTGGATGCCTATCCCCGAGATCTTACCTAGACTAAAAAAATTCTTTTGGCACCTCCTGTGGAGGAAAACTTAGTGATTTTTTAGAAAAAATTTAGATATGGTTGTTTGAGAGATTGTGGGTGTGAACCAATCACGTTGAAATTAAATGGGAGTGGATAGTCTCGTCAAGAAAAGGGGTGGGGCATTTCGGAATCCCTTTGGAGGAAACTTACTTCAACCTCCACGTTTCAAGATGAAAACTATGTGAGTGAGTAGTGACTTTGTGTGTGAACAAGTGAAAGTGTGCCAAATTTTTAATAATTTAGGTGTCACCTTACAGCATGTGGACTTCGTGTGGTCCTTACAAGTCTTGATTACCTAATTTACTAAACGCCATTGGTACAACCTTGCAGAATTTTAAAGTCCCTAGAGAACTAGCATGCAGACATATGGGTCCTTACCAATCCTTTAACTCCCTAGTGTGATTTAATCTAAGAAATCTTCAACAACTATCCTAGATTGTGGACATGTGGGCATGTATGGGCCCATTACAAAAACCTTTAAACTTCCCTAGTGATTTGATCTAATAAAGTAAATTCAAAACTATCTTATCTTTGTATCATGTGGGCATGTATGGGCCCGTTACAATTTTAAGATGTGTTTTGAAAAGAAACTAAGAGGAGTCCCGAGGGGGCTATTGTCCTCTCCTAAAGATTTTATCTTTTAAGGGAGATGAAATTTTCCCTCAATCATTTTTTTGATTCTCAAGATCACTTTATGGCGCAAGAGAAGAGCATACTCAAATATTGACATTCAATTTCTGGTCCCAATGCAAGTAGTTATATTTGTGATGTAGGATGATTCCAACTTATCTTTAATCAAAGCAAGCCATCCATGTGGAAAAATGAATGCAAAAAGAGGATAAATATGGATTTTAACCCCCTAAGTGCCTATGTTTTGACTAACCCTTCATGTGGAGAGGGAATCTAAGTGTGGTGCATATTACAATCTGCATAGAATCAAACTTAAGAAAGCTATGGGCCTCCAACAGATCACAAAAACCCTTACAATGTATGATTTTCTAGACAAATGTGTGGGTCGTAGAGTAGACAAAGGCACATTGGGCGCCAATGCACAAATAGAAAACAACCTTTTGGCGCGCAATGCACAGAATGCGCTGAGAAACATAGTGGGTTTGGAGCACGTGCTCACAAGACACGACTGTGGGTTAAAAAACCTACGCACTTTCTATTGCATGGTCGTGAAAGAAATTTCGGATGAAATTCTCTCAACTCAGCTCTGAATTTAGCTTTTTCCAGGCAGGCATGAGCTGGTTATGGTTCCTACAAGTTAAATAAACCAAAATGAAGTGCTCAAACAACCCAAATGGGCGAGAAATTGATACCAGTCCCCAGTATGGGCATCAATCTATCGCGTCCCTTTCGTCACCTAGATGAGCAAAATAAGGACACTTACAAGTCCAGTTGGGTTAGCTGGACAAGATAGCAGTGAATGCAAGAGTTAGAAACATCAAGCATAAGAAATAAACAAAGAACGTATGCTAATAACAATAAAAGAAACTAAACTAGAGTGCATAAGGGAAATAGAACAAAAATTAAACAACATGCATGCCACCAATGGATAAGTTGTATTACTGAGAAAACACCAAAGAGAAAGGGAGACTTATGGGTCCCCTCTTCCTCCAAGGGAGGGATCTTGAACCCCCAATGATTGAGCTCTTCTTACAAGTAATAAACAAAAAAGAAATGGTGAAGAAATCCAAAGCCCATCCACTCAAGAGGTGATGTGAATGGCTAAATGAAATGGTGCTTGTATTGTATTGATGAGAAAAGAGGATTATCCAAGAGAATATAGGCAACAGAACAATACAAATGAATTCCTTGAAAATATAGTGCACCCATGGCCTCTTTTTATAGCAAAGCTTTGAGGCATTATTCAACCAGTCTTTAGTGTGAACAAGGGGCTCTTTAGGGCACCCTTAGGTCTTTGACCATCCCCCCACTTGGATTCAGCTCATATTTGGGTTTCAAATCGACTTGGGAGATGAACCAGAAGTGGGTGGAAGGCCGCCCAAAATCATAAATGTGTCGTTCTGAGGTGTGAGCGGTTTTTTCCATCCACTGTCGTGCATCACATATGTGCTTTTTTGGCGTTATTCGACTGTCACAGGTGCACGCGACGCCTTTGTATCCTTAGCGCATGATGATTTTTTAACCAGTTGTATAGTTTTGTGCTCTTTGGAAATGCATTTTCTGGGCCATGGATGTACTAATGGCTATTTGAATATGCTGGATTCCTGTAACCATTTGCGGACGAAATTCCAGTGATAAAAATGGTTCATGAAACCACTTGTGGTCTCTCCTTCCAGCTGACAAAGGGGGTAATTGATTATGAAATTGAAGATGGTTGTCAGACAGAAATTTTCGACAACAACATATGTCAATTATGCCAGATGGGAATGAAATTTTCCAAATGGGCAACTGTAGTTTGTAGATGACAGAGTTTGGCAGAATGATGGTTCTAAATTGAATCATACACATTATACATTGGGATGTTGTTGGACACCTAAAAGTGTCAAGATTGGTTAGTGGTTATCCAAAAACCATCAAATACATGGTATCAAATTGGTCAGTGGTTATCCCAAACCATAGATTCAGAGATCACTTTCAGTGATACACTGATAGTAGAGTGGTGACACTACATGTTAACCAATTAGCAGAAGACATCAAATTCTTCTAGCTCAAATACTTGGCAAAATGATTGAATTTTCAAGCATCAGGGAATGTTCAGATATTGCATTTGTTCACTTCTGTATCTCATCTCTCTTCCAGTTCATTTCAGATGAACAAATTCAACATCCAGATTGGCAAGTTTTCAGGCAGTTCTTCATTGTGGCTCAGCTGAGGAGTTTCAGCATGAAGACATGGAGATATACCAACTTATGCGCCTGCTTTGTTGGTATTGTTTTTTGGACTTATGATTGAGGGGGGGAATGTTATCCTCTTTCTCATATACAATCATTAAGTCTAAGTATACCGCCTTTGTATATTTTACATACTAGGATATAGTTTTTATCCTAAGTATGTTTCTAGATTCCTATATGTCCTCCTCCTGCCTTATCTCCTGATGAGGTGTCGATGTGAGAACAATTGAGGTGGTTTCATTATTGTATTCTATATTTGTATCATTAAGATGAATACAATGTTGATAATTATGGCTTGAGGCATTTTCTGCCAATCTTCTTGTCCTAATATTCTTATGCTCAATTTCTTCAAGAGAGAAGGGGCTAGAGCCCGAAGGATTGTTACAGAGTCGAGCAGAGCTCGGAAAATTCATGAAATCTGAATGTTTTCTTAATTCAGATTTGTTTATGAATGTTGTGGGATTTGTTAAGGAATAATGGCCTGGAAAATTATGGTGGTCTGCACATTGTGTTTGCAGAAGTTTGGCGAGTGCCATAACCAAGTAGAATTGTCACTGAGTGCAAAATAAATGGAAGAGACACAGAATGCTTCCAGTTTAGAGGATGAAGCTAAAGGGATGGATGTTCATTTGGGAGTTGAAGGGTTGAAATCCAATGGGCATGGAGAAGAGATATATAAGGAAGGGCATATGATGAAGATCATTGAAAAATTGCAGAAAGATCCCAAACTCACCGAACAGATAGAAGAAAGATCAGGAAAGCTCAGGATAAACAAGTTGAATTCAACTTAAATTTGATGAAGATTCTAGAGAGAATAGAAAAGAAGTTGGACCAGGAGAGAGACTCGAGCAAAATCGGGAGTCACCCGAATTCTGAGGAAAGAAGATCAAGGAGTGTTGGTAAAAACCATCATCACTCCCAAGGTCGCTCCAAGAGGAGGGCACATAGTAGTTCAAGCCCATCTCCTACTAGAAAGCACGGGAGATATGGAGTGGATGAACTGAAGGGAGAAATGAACAAGATTAAGCCTCCAACGTTTGATGGAGAACATAAGAAGGAGGAAGATGTCGAGACATGGTTGCTTGGCATGAGGAAATATTTCCAACTGCAGAATTATTCCTCTCGTGCAGAAGGAATAATTGCAATGTATCAACTGAAGGGAAAGGAATCCATGTGGTGGGATGAGCTTGTGAAGGTGCAACACATTAGAGAGAAAGATATCACTTGGAAAGAATTCAAGAGATATTTCGAGAAGAAATACTTGACTAAAAGATACTATGGCAGAAAGATGAAAGAGTTCTTTGAACTCAAAATGGGAAGCATGACCATTGATGAACACGAAGGAAGGTTTTTGGAATTACTGAAGTATGTTTCATTCATCAAGGATGAGACTGTCAAGATTCAAAGGTGTCTGAGTGGACTACCACCTTCCATTGGGGACAAGATCCAGTATGATGACCCAAAAACTATGGAAGAAACGATAAGAAGAGAGAAATGCTTATATGAGAAGCAAAGAGAGAAGCCTACTTTCCGGAAGGCTGGGGAAGGCAAGAAGAAATTCAAGATGGATCAGAGGAAGAAGGGAACTAAGCCACCCTTTTTCAAAAACAATCCTCCAAGACAAACATCTTTTAGAGAGCCCACGAAGGTTGAAATAGGTGGGTAAATTCCAAGACCGCCACCTATGGAATGTTGGGGTTGTAAAGAAAACCATAGGTACAGATATTGCCCCCATAGAAATGATACAGTGAGAGTTGTCCACAGTGTACAGCAAGCTAAAAATGTGGAGGAGATGGGCAGTAGAATGCCAAGGATCTACGTAGCCCTGGAAAAAAATCAAGTTGAATATCAGTCGCACATGATTGAAGTGGAAGGTATGATTAACAACCAACCATTTACTATTTCAATTGATTCAGGGGCTAGCCATAGTTATATAGATCCTAGAGTGGTGCAAATTTTTCATTTTTCGAGAAGAAAACATGAAAAGTCTTGGTTAGTGCAGCTGGCTACAGGAACCAAGAGGAAGGTCACTGAGTTGGTTAAGTCTTGTCCTGTGGACATGAATGGACTGAGCACAAAGGATGAATTGAATGTTCTGCCTTTAGGTTCTTATGACTGTCTAATTGGGATGGACTGGTTGGACCATCACCATGCCATATTGGACTTTTGTAATAAGGCATTCACTTGCCTGGATGAGGAAGAGAATCAGAAAACAGTCCAAGGAATTCCCAGATTTTTTGTTATCAAAGAAATCTCAGCAATGCAGCTGAAGAAGTGCTACAGAAAAGGTTGTCAATTATTTGCAGCCCATGTGGAGGAAGCATCTAAGGATGATATCTCAAAGATTAGAGATCGTGTGGTACTAAAGGAGTTTGAAGATTTATTTCAGGAGGTACCTGGACTACCTCCAAAAAGAGATATTGACTTCTCTGTAAACTTGATGCCTGGAGTAGCTCCAGTGTCGAAAGCTCCTTACAGAATGAGTACGCCGAAGCTGAAAGAACTACAATTGCAGCTTGAAGAGCTTCTGGAGAAGGGGTATATACACCTAAGTGTGTCACCTTGTGGTACCCAGGTCCTATTCATGAATAAGAAGGATGGGATGTTGAGATTGTGTATCGATTTGAGACAATTGAACAAAGTAACTGTAAAGAACAAATAACCTCTGTCGAGGATTGATGACCTCTTCGATCAGTTGAAGGATGCGAAGATATTTTTGAAGATAGACCTCAGGTCAGGATATCACCAAGTAAGGATAAACTATGAAGACATCAGAAAGACCAAATTTAGAACAAGGTATGGTCATTACGAGTTCACAGTGGTGCCATTTGGGTTGTCAAATGCACCCGTTGTTTTTATGTGCTTGATGAATGGTGTATTTAGGGACAATCTGGACAAGTTTGTCATAGTCCTTTTGGATGACATCCTAGTGTATTCCAAGTCAGAGGAAGAGCATGAACAACATATTAGGATGGTTTTTCAGGTGCTAAGAGAGCACCAACTGTATGCCAAGTTGAGCAAGTGTTAATTTTATCAGGAGCAAATCCATTACTTGGGGCATATTATTTCGAAGGAAGGGATAGTTGTAGATCCTAAGAATATTGAGGCCATCAGAGAATGGTCAGCGCCAAAGAACATGATAGAGGTAAGATCATTTATGGGTCTAGCTGGTTATTATAGAAGGTTTATCGCAGGGTTCTCAAGGATAGCTCACCCTATCACTTCCTTGAAAAGGAAGGAGAAAAATTTTCAATGGACAAAGGATTGTGAGAAAAGATTTCAGCAATTGAAGCAACTGTTAACCTGTGCTCCAATCCTGAGGATTGAAAATCCGAACAAAGACTTTGTAGTGTGTACAGATGTATGAAAAGAAGGACTGGGAGGAGTCCTCGGTCAGAATGGATTCGTAATTTGTTATAAATCGAGAAAGTTGAAAGAGCATGAAAAGAACTATGCAACTCATGATTTGGAGTTGGTGGCCATAGTGCACGCTCTAAAGAAGTGGAGGCATTACCTCATGGGAAGGAGGTTTGAACTGAGAGTAGACCACAACGGTCTGAAATATTTGTTTGATCATCCAACCTTGAATGCTAGACAAAGTAGGTGGTTGGAGTTTCTCTGTGAATACGATTTTGATATCAAGCATATCAAAGGGAAGGAAAACAAAGTGGTTGATGCACTCAGCAGGAGAGTGCATGAATTACATGCTACATCCATTAGCATGTACCGAACTGAAATTAAAAGAAACATTTTGGAGGCTACAAATGCATATTTATAGTATAGGGATTTGGTAGCAAATCTACAGCAAGGTAAGATGCCATAGAAAGTGGAGATTTATAAATTGGAAACTGATGGAATACTTTTGTACAAGAACAAAATTTATTTACCTAATGTCTAGGATTTGAAACTTGTGATTTTGCATGAAATGCATAATGTGCCTTATGCAGGGCACCCTGGATATCAGAAAACTGTGGCAGCAGTCAAGAGCCATTATTTTTGGCCAGGTATGAAGAAAGAGATTGTAGAATACATCGCTAGATGTATGGAGTGCCATAAGATTAAAGCTGAGCACAGACACCCAGCAGGGTTGCTGCAACCTTTACCCATTCTTGAGTGGAAGTGGGAAGTGGTGAAAATGGATTTCATCACGGGATTGACCAGAATAGGCAAGTAGCATGATTCAATCATGGTGGTGGTGGACAAGCTTACGAAAGCTGCCCATTTTATTCCACTAAGGAATACTCACAAGGAAGCGGATGTTGGTGATATTTTTATGAGGGAAGTAGCATGATTGCACGGTATTCCCAAGACAATTGTGTCTGACAGAGACCTCAAATTTACCTCAAATTTCTGGAAACGGTTATTCAAGGGGTTCGGAACTAATCTAAACTTTAGTACAAACTATCATCTTGAGTCTGATGGGCAGACAGAGAGGGTGAATCGAGTAATAGAAGACATACTAAGGATGTATGTGATGGACAAACCATCGAAATGGGAAGACTACCTACATTTGGTAGAATTCGCCTACAACAATGGGTATCAAGCATCGTTGAAGATGATCCCATTTGAAGAACTTTATGGCAGAAAGTGCAATACTCCAGTAAGTTGGGATAATCCAACTGATAGGGAAGTAGTTGGGCTAGAATTTCTCAAGGAAATGGAAGAACAGATGCTAAAAATTAAGCAGAATTTGAAAGATGCCCAAGATAGACATAAAAGTTATGTTGATAAGAACAGAACCCATAGAGAGTTTGAAGTGGGTGACCATGTTTTCCTGAAAGTAAAAGCCAATAGAAGTTCCTCGAAGCTGGGAAACTGCGCCAAGTTGGCAGCCAGATTTTATGGGCCATTTGAAATCTAGAAAGGATTGGGCCAGTTGCATATATGTTTGCATTACCTGCATCCATGACTGTACATAATGTATTTCATGTTTCATTTCTTAAGAAATATATACCTGATGCTAATCATGTTATCAATTGGAATGTGATTTAGGTGGAGAAAGAAGGTGTCTTGCAAGTGCATCATGTGTGCATATTGGAACGGAAAAGAAAACAACTCCTGAATCGAGCCATAGGGCTTGTATAGTACCAGTGAACCTAGTATGGTCTTGAGGACGCGACATGGGAGCATGAGGATGCTATGTGGGCAGAATACCCACATCTTTTTGAAGATTTTGAAAATCTTTCTGATGTTGTGTAAAGAGTTGCACTGAGGATAGTGCAAAAATAAGGGGAGGGGATTGTAATATCCTCCGACAGTGCCCCAATTATATTATGAATTGTAATCATGTTTTGTAGGATGGTGAGCCGAGTATTGATAAGCTAGTGGGCTTATGTGTTTATTAGGCTAAAGAGCCTAAGTGTTAAGGCCAGGAGCCTAATTTTGTATATGTAATTATGCAGATCATTAATATAATATATAATCATCATTGTGTGTCAACCGAACATGAAGAAAGAGTGATGGGGGACTAAGCTTCCACAATATGGGTAAGGGAGAGGGGCCTGAGAGGTAGGAAGAGGGGATAATCTTGAGGGCTTAAGTCCTTAGGAATAATAATTTATTATTATTCCAAAGTGGTGTGAATGGTATGTTTTTTATCCTAAGTCCTGGGAGAGGAAACACATGCATCCCCAACGTGTGCAAAAGGGAACGCATACTTTATGGAGTGCATGCAACTTCATGGGTGACATGTGTCAGCCTAGGCACATGCAATTTAACCCAAGAATTGAGCTGGGATGGGGGTTCTTCCTCCATTCCATTGTCGGCTATCTGAACCGTTGGGAGTCTGTGAACAACCTCTACTTAATTTTCCTATCAAGCAATCTTGAAAACCAGAACCGAAAGTCAACTGGAATCCTTCCCGAGAACTGTTTTGTCTCTACACTGGACCTCTACATAGCCACGCACCTCTGAAGTCGACCCACGTCTTATGTGAAACCTGAGAAATTGTCTATGTCGTGTGTGTTATAACTGTGAGTTGTTGTGGACATGTAGTCCCTTGGCTGAGTGTGATTGGCTACCATCATTTGTTCCTTGCTAAGCCTTGTTGTCCTCCTTGTGTTGGAATGGAGTTGAACAAGCAGGTTTCCAGGCCTATGTGCAACACTCTCTCCAGGTGAGAGAAGTGGTTGTGGTTGAAGAACTAGGTTGTTAGGCCTATGAGCGACTCTCTCCGTGTGAGAAAGTGCGTGGAGGAAGTGAGAACTCCTGGAAGGAGTCATGTAGCTTCCACAGAGCTCAGAGAATTCTGATCTAGTCTGTTGTTGAATCCCAAGGCAAGGGAGGTTTAGCAGTCAAAGGACTTTCTTGGTGATAGTGAAGGTGTATACTCCTGGGGTGGGATAGGCATGTGGGGAATGAGATTCTGTGAGCAGTGGGTATAAGTGGCTCCTGGGAGAGAATCCTTCCTCATAAACTGTGTGTCTTTCGTTAACCTTGTCTAGCCTAGGATTCCCTTGCCCGGTGGAGCTTAGTCCTAGCTCAGGGGTGACCTACTACTGAGAGTGATGAGCAACATTGTCTAAGGCTGGGAGGTTCGTGGAAGGTCTGCACATAGTTGGTGGTGTATTAAAGTTTCAAAGATAAGTATCATTATGTGTTTTAATTATGTACTTAATTAAAATGCATGTTCTATGATACTTGTAATATTATCATGTATTTCGTTGCTAGTTTGAATTGTTGTTAATTATGTTTAAGTCTATATGACAGCAGTAAATCCATGTCAAATGTCTTAATTTGATTTAATGCTTATTCTTTATAAATAATGCATGTTATGTATTTAAGTATGAGAATGTTTCCACAAAGTAGCGTTTCCCGACAAGTGGGTTGATGGTTGGGGATGTTACAAAGAAGAAGGTACATCCATGGATACAAAATCAAGCTTCTGATCAAAAGAATGAAATCTCCATCTTCTCCATTTTTTTATATATATTCTTCAACACCACTTATCATAATTTTATGCTTGAATCTCAGAGTTGGGCATAAGGCTAAGTTGTTGAGTGTTCTTATTATATTCTTCTAAGATCCTTTCTTATATGATCATGGAGTATTTGCATCCACATACATGGATGTCAAATCTTTTGTAATGAAGAACATATTTCATGAATAAAACTCCACAAAGAATTGTTTCGGGGTTGATCTTGATTGTATCTTGTAACTTTCATTTTTAAGTATGAGGTATTTGAGATCGACCTATCAAATTCTCTTTTGATCTTGATTTCAGTACTCTGTTAAAATTCTTTGAGATGATCAAATCATTATCTTCTATGAAGAATATATGGATGTATTTATATATTATTAAGAATATTGTGTCTGATGTTGATCACAATTTAATTCTGATGTTGAAGCCCTCCTTCAATATTTTCCTATTGTAAAAATATTTTTGTTGCACATAAAGATCAGATTGGGTTATTTAAGAACCATTTTCATTTAAATCTAAGAAAATAAAGATTTGGGGTTTATTGTCTAGCACTCCCCCTACTCCAAGATATTCAAAGATATATCTTTTAGCCAAAGAGGAGAACCAACTCTCTAAAAGAGAAGGGGGACTAATGTCCTCATGAGGTTTTTGTTTCGGTCTTGACGGATTCGAGCGTCAATAAAACCCAAAAAATGACAGAAACGAACCATTCTAAAAATTGTAGAAGAAAATGATTATATAAAGCCAATGAAAATCACCAAAGCAACATTTTTTACAAAGAATCTATCAATTTAATGAAGATAACATACTGGACAACAAGCAATTATTAAGGTAACTCTATATTTCAAATAAAAATAACAGGGTGTTAGTTGGGGGAGCCAACAGATAGTTATAAGCGTGGTCATGCACCTATAACCTATAAAATCATTGGGAATGAAAAATCAATAGTTTCAACTATGTAACTATGATTGTCACTAGTAAAAGTGCAAAGATAAGTCATGGTTCCATGGAAAAGGATTATAACATGGAGAAATGGGGGAAAATGATGACAAGAGATGGCAACAATATTGCCACTAGAATATCATAAATAATTTCCTATATTGTTTTTCTAGTCAAATAAGACCACATTAGCATCCTAAATAGATACATGAATTGGTAGATGTTAATTTAGAGATTATAAATTATGTCAAATGTGCCAAATTTTAAGCATTCAATGCATTTAATTTCATATATGAAAATTACTTCCAAGTGACCTCAAACAGTAAAATAGGGTTGTTATAATTTTACATTGAAATTATGATAGAAAATTATATTGGAAGCACAAAGATATGAGAGAAATC
>ML828771.1:0-22657 GCA_009831015.1 Picea engelmannii | reverse complement strand
TTTATGGAAAACATAAGAGAGTCATATTTCTCAGAGTCGGAAAAGAAAAGAAGAGTGAAAGGTTAGAGTTTGTGTATACAGATGTATGGAGACTAGCTCATGTATCATCTCTTGGTGGCTCTCGTTGTTATGTTACTTTTTTTTATGATGCAACTAGAAAAACCTGGGTTTATTTCATTCGAAAAAAATCTGATGTTTTTGATACTTTTAAGAAATGGAAAGCTTTGGTTGAGAATGAGACAGAAAAAAGGTTGAAGTGTCTCAGATCAGACAATGGAGGTGAATATTGCAGCAAGTATTTTGATGATTATTGTTCATACCATGGGATTCGTAGAGAGAAGATAGTTCCAGGAACACCACAAGAAAATGGTGTGTCAGAAAGGATGAATAGGAGAATCATGGAGCATGCAAGGAGTATGAGATTGCATGCTGGTTTGTCCTTACAATTTTGGGCAGATGTTGTAGATATTGTTGTTTACTTAATAAACAAAGGATTTTCAATCTCTTTGGATAGTATAATTCCAGAGGAGGCATGTACAAGTAAAAAGGTAAACTATTCTTTTTTGAAGACTTTCGGTTGTGAAGCATTTTTCCATTTTGATAAAGAAAATAGAACAAAGCTTGAGGCAAAATCCAAGAAGTGTACCTTTATTGGATACAGTGTTAATGATTTTGGTTATCATTTAGGGGATTACAAAAATCACAAAATCATTAGGAGTAGAGATGTCATATTCAATGAGAAGGTCATGTACAAAGATCAATTGCAGGGAAAGAAACATGAAAAAGAAAAACCAGAATACACAGTGCTTGATGAGATAACTGAAAAATAAATTCCAAAGGTACCAGAAAATCAAAATGTACAACAACAGGAGCAATAGGTACCTAAAACTCCTGCAAGTGTTGTTAGAATATCTACCAGGTTAAGTAGACCCCCTGAACGATACTCTCCTTCATTGTATTATTTATTGTTAACTGATTCTAGTGAACCAAAATGTTATGAAGAGGCAATGCAGGTAGACACTAAAAAGAAGTGGGAGAAAGGAATGAAAGAGGAAATGGGTTCCCTGGTAAATAACCGGACTTGGGATTTGGTTCAGTTTCCTGCAAGAAAAAGAGCACTGCAGAATAAATGGGTTTACAAGTTGAAGGAAGAAGATGGAGGAAAAAAATGGTACAAGGCTAGACTTGTTGTAACGGGGTTTGCACAAAAGAAAGGTATAGATTTTGATGAAATGATTTCTCCTGTTGTTAAAATGACTTCAATTATGACTATTTTAAGTCTTGTGGTAGTAGAAGATTTGCATCTTGAACAGTTAGATGTAAAAACAACTTTTCTCCATGGGGATTTGGAGGAAGAGATTTATATGCAGCAACCACACGGGTATGAGGTAAAAGGGAAGGAGAATTTGGTATGAAGGTTTAAGAAGAGCTCGTATGGCCTAAAACAAGCTCCAAGGAATTAGTATTTGAAGTTTGACAGGTTTATGAAAGAACAAGGTTATAGTAGATTTCATTTGGATCACCGTGTTTATTTTAAAAGGCTAGAAAATGGAAGCTATATTATCTTGCTATTGTATGTATATGACATGCTTGTTGCAGGGTCTAATATGTAGGATATAAATGTGCTCAAGAAGAAATTAGCTAATTCATTTGCGATGAAGGATTTGGGTGCTGCAAAGAAAATCCTTGATATGAGAATAAAAATAGACAGGAAAAATCACAAATTGACATTGTCTCAAGGTGAGTACATAAATAAGGTGTTGGAGAGGTTTAAAATGTAGAATGCAAAACCAATTAGTACACCTTTGGCCATCCATTTCAAATTAACTAAGGAAATGTGTCCCAAGACACATGAGGAGATAAAATACATGTCCATGGTCCCTTATTCATCAACAGTTGGCAGCTTGATGTATGTGATGGTTTACACAAGACCAGATGTTGCACATGCACTGAGAGTTGTGAGTAGGTATATGAACAATCTAGGTAAAGAACATTGGGAGGAAGTAAAGTGGATTCTCAGGTATTTGAGAGGTATTGTTACTCATGCATTATGTTTTGGAGCTTCAGACACTGTTCTACAGGGATATATTGTTTCAAATATGGAAACTGATAAAGATAGCAGGAGGAGCACCACATGGTATGTTTTTACTGTAGGTGGAAAAAAATAATTTGTATTTTGAAACTACAAAAGGTTGTTGCACTTTCAATAACAGAGGCAAATTATGTTGTTGCTACAAAGGCTAGTAAGGAGATGATTTGGTTACAGAGGTTTATGGAGGAATTGGGAAAGAAGCAGGAGAATAGCAGGTTGTACTGTGATAGTGAGAGTGCCATTAATCTTGCAAACAACTCAACATTCCATTCAAATACTAAGCATATACATCTCAGGTACCACTTCATACGATCCGTCTTGGCAGATGAACATTTGAAGTTGGAAAAGATACACACTAGCCATAATTCTGCAGACATGTTAACAAAGGGAGTAACCAGGGAGAAACTGAGTTCCTACTCAATTTCAGTTGGTCTTCAAGCATGAATATGAAGATGAGAAATTTTCCAGGTCTAAGAAAGATCATTGTCTATTAAATAAAACAACGGTGGAGTTGTTGAGATTAGTCTCCAAGTGGGAGATTGTTGGTTGTTGAGCTTGATTATCTTCCTGATTCAAAGGTCTTTGTTTTCAACTATGTTTATACCCCATGAAGACTTTACACCCGAAAGAATGTACACTCCTCCACCCGGGGGAGTGCAGGGGGGGCTATCCCCCCAGCTGGGAGGTCTAGGGGCAAGCGGGCCCTCGAAGGAGAAATTTCCTTGTAAATGTATATTGTAATTTCATAGAGAATATGGACCATTCATTATAAGGTCGTAGATCTGATAGTATAAGTTATGTTAGGGATTTTTTACCTAGAAGGAAACCCTCTTTTATGAGAGAAATGTATTGCGACTATGTATCACTTGCGAATATTGTATTCTGAGTGAGGAGACTATGAGAGAAAGAAGAGAAAGTTACATCGAGTGTGCTATAGGTTATATCCCTTCATTTGCTGGATAATAATAAAGGAAGGACCTGACAATTTCTCTAGTGGACGTAGCCCACACTAGGTGAACCACGTATATATGTGTCTCATTGTATTGTGTATCTTCTATGTTTTATTTCCTCATTTGTTTTATTTTATTTCTCTGTGATCCTGTTTTTCTAACATGTTGGCACTCACATTGCACTTTTGTTTGGTGAAAACCCCTTTTATATAGAGCTGGGGATTTAAATTGTTATTGTTGGGGCTTGGAACCCACTTGGAGGAAAAAACAATTCTAACTTAATGTTGTATTTAGAAGGGGCTCCTAAACTCACTTTTAGACTCCTATAAAAGGAGAGGCACCACACAACTTATCTTTTCATTATGGTGTTGGCATGAGTGAGTGAGCACTCTTTCCAAGAGGATTGAGGAGACAAAATTCAGCAAGTAAATTCTTCACTTGGGCTAATTTGATCTAGTGTTTCTGGTCTTTCTTTCTCAGTTTTCTAGCCAAGGAAGATAATCTAGACATGAGATTTCACACGTGTGAAGAAAGAGGAGGAAGAGGTCACACATGTGGATTCATACAATTCATACAATAGGTCGTACCACACATGTGACCGTACAAAAACTTGACAACGACACATGCAGACCATACAATGCATTTATTGCAAGTCATGCGACACTTGCAGATCAGATAGTCGTAGAGACATCCTGCATGTGTGAGCCATACAACAACAAGATGCACATGAAGACTGCAGCGTGACGTCAACAACCATACAGGTGATGACAACTAGGGTTTGCAATAGATTTGTAAGTTGGAAGATTTTCCAGAATTTCACTGAAGTTGTAATTTTGTTGAGAGGAATGGATTTTGTCCTCGAGATTCTCAATCTGAAAATTTTACTAAATAAAATTTGTGTCTCTTGTGCATGGACGATTTCTCTCATATCTTTGTGCTTCCAATATAATTTTCTATCATAATTTCAATGTAAAATTATAACAACCCTATTTTACTGTTTGAGGTCACTTGGAAGTAATTTTCATATATGAAATTAAATGCATTGAATGCTTAAAATTTGGCACATTTGACATAATTTATAATCTCTAAATTAACATCTACCAATTCATGTATCTATTTAGGATGCTAATGTGGTCTTATTTGACTAGAAAAACAATATAGGAAATTATTTATGATATTCTAGTGGCAATATTGTTGCCATCTCTTGTCATCATTTTCCCCCATTTCTCCATGTTATAATCCTTTTCCATGGAACCATGACTTATCTTTGCACTTTTACTAGTGACAATCATAGTTACATAGTTGAAACTATTGATTTTTCATTCCCAATGATTTTATAGGTTATAGGTGCATGACCACGCTTATAACTATCTGTTGGCTCCCCCAACTAACACCCTGTTATTTTTATTTGAAATATAGAGTTACCTTAATAATTGCTTGTTGTCCAGTATGTTATCTTCATTAAATTGATAGATTCTTTGTAAAAAATGTTGCTTTGGTGATTTTCATTGGCTTTATATAATCATTTTCTTCTACAATTTTTAGAATGGTTCGTTTCTGTCATTTTTTGGGTTTTATTGACGCTCGAATCCGTCAAGACCGAAACAAAAACCTCATGAGGACATTAGTCCCCCTTCTCTTTTAGAGAGTTGGTTCTCCTCTTTGGCTAAAAGATATATCTTTGAATATCTTGGAGTAGGGGGAGTGCTAGACAATAAACCCCAAATCTTTATTTTCTTAGATTTAAATGAAAATGGTTCTTAAATAACCCAATCTGATCTTTATGTGCAACAAAAATATTTTTACAATAGGAAAATATTGAAGGAGGGCTTCAACATCAGAATTAAATTGTGATCAACATCAGACACAATATTCTTAATAATATATAAATACATCCATATATTCTTCATAGAAGATAATGATTTGATCATCTCAAAGAATTTTAACAGAGTACTGAAATCAAGATCAAAAGAGAATTTGATAGGTCGATCTCAAATACCTCATACTTAAAAATGAAAGTTACAAGATACAATCAAGATCAACCCCGAAACAATTCTTTGTGGAGTTTTATTCATGAAATATGTTCTTCATTACAAAAGATTTGACATCCATGTATGTGGATGCAAATACTCCATGATCATATAAGAAAGGATCTTAGAAGAATATAATAAGAACACTCAACAACTTAGCCTTATGCCCAACTCTGAGATTCAAGCATAAAATTATGATAAGTGGTGTTGAAGAATATATATAAAAAAATGGAGAAGATGGAGATTTCATTCTTTTGATCAGAAGCTTGATTTTGTATCCATGGATGTACCTTCTTCTTTGTAACATCCCCAACCATCAACCCACTTGTCGGGAAACGCTACTTTGTGGAAACATTCTCATACTTAAATACATAACATGCATTATTTATAAAGAATAAGCATTAAATCAAATTAAGACATTTGACATGGATTTACTGCTGTCATATAGACTTAAACATAATTAACAACAATTCAAACTAGCAACGAAATACATGATAATATTACAAGTATCATAGAACATGCATTTTAATTAAGTACATAATTAAAACACATAATGATACTTATCTTTGAAACTTTAATACACCACCAACTATGTGCAGACCTTCCACGAACCTCCCAGCCTTAGACAATGTTGCTCATCACTCTCAGTAGTAGGTCACCCCTGAGCTAGGACTAAGCTCCACCGGGCAAGGGAATCCTAGGCTAGACAAGGTTAACGAAAGACACACAGTTTATGAGGAAGGATTCTCTCCCAGGAGCCACTTATACCCACTGCTCACAGAATCTCATTCCCCACATGCCTATCCCACCCCAGGAGTATACACCTTCACTATCACCAAGAAAGTCCTTTGACTGCTAAACCTCCCTTGCCTTGGGATTCAACAACAGACTAGATCAGAATTCTCTGAGCTCTGTGGAAGCTACATGACTCCTTCCAGGAGTTCTCACTTCCTCCACGCACTTTCTCACACGGAGAGAGTCGCTCATAGGCCTAACAACCTAGTTCTTCAACCACAACCACTTCTCTCACCTGGAGAGAGTGTTGCACATAGGCCTGGAAACCTGCTTGTTCAACTCCATTCCAACACAAGGAGGACAACAAGGCTTAGCAAGGAACAAATGATGGTAGCCAATCACACTCAGCCAAGGGACTACATGTCCACAACAACTCACAGTTATAACACACACGACATAGACAATTTCTCAGGTTTCACATAAGACGTGGGTCGACTTCAGAGGTGCGTGGCTATGTAGAGGTCCAGTGTAGAGACAAAACAGTTCTCGGGAAGGATTCCAGTTGACTTTCGGTTCTGGTTTTCAAGATTGCTTGATAGGAAAATTAAGTAGAGGTTGTTCACAGACTCCCAACGGTTCAGATAGCCGACAATGGAATGGAGGAAGAACCCCCATCCCAGCTCAATTCTTGGGTTAAATTGCATGTGCCTAGGCTGACACATGTCACCCATGAAGTTGCATGCACTCCATAAAGTATGCGTTCCCTTTTGCACACGTTGGGGATGCATGTGTTTCCTCTCCCAGGACTTAGGATAAAAAACATACCATTCACACCACTTTGGAATAATAATAAATTATTATTCCTAAGGACTTAAGCCCTCAAGATTATCCCCTCTTCCTACCTCTCAGGCCCCTCTCCCTTACCCATATTGTGGAAGCTTAGTCCCCCATCACTCTTTCTTCATGTTCGGTTGACACACAATGATGATTATATATTATATTAATGATCTGCATAATTACATATACAAAATTAGGCTCCTGGCCTTAACACTTAGGCTCTTTAGCCTAATAAACACATAAGCCCACTAGCTTATCAATACTCGGCTCACCATCCTACAAAACATGATTACAATTCATAATATAATTGGGGCACTGTCGGAGGATATTACAATCCCCTCCCCTTATTTTTGCACTATCCTCAGTGCAACTCTTTACACAACATCAGAAAGATTTTCAAAATCTTCAAAAAGATGTGGGTATTCTGCCCACATAGCATCCTCATGCTCCCATGTCGCGTCCTCAAGACCATACTAGGTTCACTGGTACTATACAAGCCCTATGGCTCGATTCAGGAGTTGTTTTCTTTTCCGTTCCAATATGCACACATGATGCACTTGCAAGACACCTTCTTTCTCCACCTAAATCACATTCCAATTGATAACATGATTAGCATCAGGTATATATTTCTTAAGAAATGAAACATGAAATACATTATGTACAGTCATGGATGCAGGTAATGCAAACATATATGCAACTGGCCCAATCCTTTCTAGATTTCAAATGGCCCATAAAATCTGGCTGCCAACTTGGCGCAGTTTCCCAGCTTCGAGGAACTTCTATTGGCTTTTACTTTCAGGAAAACATGGTCACCCACTTCAAACTCTCTATGGGTTCTGTTCTTATCAACATAACTTTTATGTCTATCTTGGGCATCTTTCAAATTCTGCTTAATTTTTAGCATCTGTTCTTCCATTTCCTTGAGAAATTCTAGCCCAACTACTTCCCTATCAGTTGGATTATCCCAACTTACTGGAGTATTGCACTTTCTGCCATAAAGTTCTTCAAATGGGATCATCTTCAACGATGCTTGATACCCATTGTTGTAGGCGAATTCTACCAAATGTAGGTAGTCTTCCCATTTCGATGGTTTGTCCATCACATACATCCTTAGTATGTCTTCTATTACTCGATTCACCCTCTCTGTCTGCCCATCAGACTCAAGATGATAGTTTGTACTAAAGTTTAGATTAGTTCCGAACCCCTTGAATAACCGTTTCCAGAAATTTGAGGTAAATTTGAGGTCTCTGTCAGACACAATTGTCTTGGGAATACCGTGCAATCATGCTACTTCCCTCATAAAAATATCACCAACATCCGCTTCCTTGTGAGTATTCCTTAGTGGAATAAAATGGGCAGCTTTCGTAAGCTTGTCCACCACCACCATGATTGAATCATGCTACTTGCCTATTCTGGTCAATCCCGTGATGAAATCCATTTTCACCACTTCCCACTTCCACTCAAGAATGGGTAAAGGTTGCAGCAACCCTGCTGGGTGTCTGTGCTCAGCTTTAATCTTATGGCACTCCATACATCTAGCGATGTATTCTACAATCTCTTTCTTCATACCTGGCCAAAAATAATGGCTCTTGACTGCTGCCACAGTTTTCTGATATCCAGGGTGCCCTGCATAAGGCACATTATGCATTTCATGCAAAATCACAAGTTTCAAATCCTAGACATTAGGTAAATAAATTTTGTTCTTGTACAAAAGTATTCCATCAGTTTCCAATTTATAAATCTCCACTTTCTATGGCATCTTACCTTGCTGTAGATTTGCTACCAAATCCCTATACTATAAATATGCATTTGTAGCCTCCAAAATGTTTCTTTTAATTTCAGTTCGGTACATGCTAATGGATGTAGCATGTAATTCATGCACTCTCCTGCTGAGTGCATCAACCACTTTGTTTTCCTTCCCTTTGATATGCTTGATATCAAAATCGTATTCACAGAGAAACTCCAACCACCTACTTTGTCTAGCATTCAAGGTTGGATGATCAAACAAATATTTCAGACCGTTGTGGTCTACTCTCAGTTCAAACCTCCTTCCCATGAGGTAATGCCTCCACTTCTTTAGAGCGTGCACTATGGCCACCAACTCCAAATCATGAGTTGCATAGTTCTTTTCATGCTCTTTCAACTTTCTCGATTTATAACAAATTACGAATCCATTCTGACCGAGGACTCCTCCCAGTCCTTCTTTTCATACATCTGTACACACTACAAAGTCTTTGTTCGGATTTTCAATCCTCAGGATTGGAGCACAGGTTAACAGTTGCTTCAATTGCTGAAATCTTTTCTCACAATCCTTTGTCCATTGAAAATTTTTCTCCTTCCTTTTCAAGGAAGTGATAGGGTGAGCTATCCTTGAGAACCCTGCGATAAACCTTCTATAATAACCAGCTAGACCCATAAATGATCTTACCTCTATCATGTTCTTTGGCGCTGACCATTCTCTGATGGCCTCAATATTCTTAGGATCTACAACTATCCCTTCCTTCGAAATAATATGCCCCAAGTAATGGATTTGCTCCTGATAAAATTAACACTTGCTCAACTTGGCATACAGTTGGTGCTCTCTTAGCACCTGAAAAACCATCCTAATATGTTGTTCATGCTCTTCCTCTGACTTGGAATACACTAGGATGTCATCCAAAAGGACTATGACAAACTTGTCCAGATTGTCCCTAAATACACCATTCATCAAGCACATAAAAACAACGGGTGCATTTGACAACCCAAATGGCACCACTGTGAACTCGTAATGACCATACCTTGTTCTAAATTTGGTCTTTCTGATGTCTTCATAGTTTATCCTTACTTGGTGATATCCTGACCTGAGGTCTATCTTCAAAAATATCTTCGCATCCTTCAACTGATCGAAGAGGTCATCAATCCTCGACAGAGGTTATTTGTTCTTTACAGTTACTTTGTTCAATTGTCTCAAATCGATACACAATCTCAACATCCCATCCTTCTTATTCATGAATAGGACCTGGGTACCACAAGGTGACACACTTAGGTGTATATACCCCTTCTCCAGAAGCTCTTCAAGCTGCAATTGTAGTTCTTTCAGCTTCGGCGTACTCATTCTGTAAGGAGCTTTCGACACTGGAGCTACTCCAGGCATCAAGTTTACAGAGAAGTCAATATCTCTTTTTGGAGGTAGTCCAGGTACCTCCTGAAATAAATCTTCAAACTCCTTTAGTACCACACGATCTCTAATCTTTGAGATATCATCCTTAGATGCTTCCTCCACATGGGCTGCAAATAATTGACAACCTTTTCTGTAGCACTTCTTCAGCTGCATTGCTGAGATTTCTTTGATAACAAAAAATCTGGGAATTCCTTGGACTGTTTTCTGATTCTCTTCCTCATCCAGGCAAGTGAATGCCTTATTACAAAAGTCCAATATGGCATGGTGATGGTCCAACCAGTCCATCCCAATTAGACAGTCATAAGAACCTAAAGGCAGAACATTCAATTCATCCTTTGTGCTCAGTCCATTCATGTCCACAGGACAAGACTTAACCAACTCAGTGACCTTCCTCTTGGTTCCTGTAGCCAGCTGCACTAACCAAGACTTTTCATGTTTTCTTCTCGAAAAATGAAAAATTTGCACCACTCTAGGATCTATATAACTATGGCTAGCCCCTGAATCAATTGAAATAGTAAATGGTTGGTTGTTAATCATACCTTCCACTTCAATCATGTGCGACTGATATTCAACTTGATTTTTTTCCAGGGCTACGTAGATCCTTGGCATTCTACTGCCCATCTCCTCCACATTTTTAGCTTGCTGTACACTGTGGACAACTCTCACTGTATCATTTCTATGGGGGCAATATCTGTACCTATGGTTTTCTTTACAACCCCAACATTCCATAGGTGGCGGTCTTGGAATTTACCCACCTATTTCAACCTTCGTGGGCTCTCTAAAAGATGTTTGTCTTGGAGGATTGTTTTTGAAAAAGGGTGGCTTAGTTCCCTTCTTCCTCTGATCCATCTTGAATTTCTTCTTGCCTTCCCCAGCCTTCCGGAAAGTAGGCTTCTCTCTTTGCTTCTCATATAAGCATTTCTCTCTTCTTATCGTTTCTTCCATAGTTTTTGGGTCATCATACTGGATCTTGTCCCCAATGGAAGGTGGTAGTCCACTCAGACACCTTTGAATCTTGACAGTCTCATCCTTGATGAATGAAACATACTTCAGTAATTCCAAAAACCTTCCTTCGTGTTCATCAATGGTCATGCTTCCCATTTTGAGTTCAAAGAACTCTTTCATCTTTCTGCCATAGTATCTTTTAGTCAAGTATTTCTTCTCGAAATATCTCTTGAATTCTTTCCAAGTGATATCTTTCTCTCTAATGTGTTGCACCTTCACAAGCTCATCCCACCACATGGATTCCTTTCCCTTCAGTTGATACATTGCAATTATTCCTTCTGCACGAGAGGAATAATTCTGCAGTTGGAAATATTTCCTCATGCCAAGCAACCATGTCTCGACATCTTCCTCCTTCTTATGTTCTCCATCAAACGTTGGAGGCTTAATCTTGTTCATTTCTCCCTTCAGTTCATCCACTCCATATCTCCCGTGCTTTCTAGTAGGAGATGGGCTTGAACTACTATGTGCCCTCCTCTTGGAGCGACCTTGGGAGTGATGATGGTTTTTACCAACACTCCTTGATCTTCTTTCCTCAGAATTCGGGTGACTCCCGATTTTGCTCGAGTCTCTCTCCTGGTCCAACTTCTTTTCTATTCTCTCTAGAATCTTCATCAAATTTAAGTTGAATTCAACTTGTTTATCCTGAGCTTTCCTGATCTTTCTTCTATCTGTTCGGTGAGTTTGGGATCTTTCTGCAATTTTTCAATGATCTTCATCATATGCCCTTCCTTATATATCTCTTCTCCATGCCCATTGGATTTCAACCCTTCAACTCCCAAATGAACATCCATCCCTTTAGCTTCATCCTCTAAACTGGAAGCATTCTGTGTCTCTTCCATTTATTTTGCACTCAGTGACAATTCTACTTGGTTATGGCACTCGCCAAACTTCTGCAAACACAATGTGCAGACCACCATAATTTTCCAGGCCATTATTCCTTAACAAATCCCACAACATTCATAAACAAATCTGAATTAAGAAAACATTCAGATTTCATGAATTTTCCGAGCTCTGCTCGACTCTGTAACAATCCTTCGGGCTCTAGCCCCTTCTCTCTTGAAGAAATTGAGCATAAGAATATTAGGACAAGAAGATTGGCAGAAAATGCCTCAAGCCATAATTATCAACATTGTATTCATCTTAATGATACAAATATAGAATACAATAATGAAACCACCTCAATTGTTCTCACATCGACACCTCATCAGGAGATAAGGCAGGAGGAGGACATATAGGAATCTAGAAACATACTTAGGATAAAAACTATATCCTAGTATGTAAAATATACAAAGGCGGTATACTTAGACTTAATGATTGTATATGAGAAAGAGGATAACATTCCCCCCCTCAATCATAAGTCCAAAAAACAATACCAACAAAGCAGGCGCATAAGTTGGTATATCTCCATGTCTTCATGCTGAAACTCCTCAGCTGAGCCACAATGAAGAACTGCCTGAAAACTTGCCAATCTGGATGTTGAATTTGTTCATCTGAAATGAACTGGAAGAGAGATGAGATACAGAAGTGAACAAATGCAATATCTGAACATTCCCTGATGCTTGAAAATTCAATCATTTTGCCAAGTATTTGAGCTAGAAGAATTTGATGTCTTCTGCTAATTGGTTAACATGTAGTGTCACCACTCTACTATCAGTGTATCACTGAAAGTGATCTCTGAATCTATGGTTTGGGATAACCACTGACCAATTTGATACCATGTATTTGATGGTTTTTGGATAACCACTAACCAATCTTGACACTTTTAGGTGTCCAACAACATCCCAATGTATAATGTGTATGATTCAATTTAGAACCATCATTCTGCCAAACTCTGTCATCTACAAACTACAGTTGCCCATTTGGAAAATTTCATTCCCATCTGGCATAATTGACATATGTTGTTGTCGAAAATTTCTGTCTGACAACCATCTTCAATTTCATAATCAATTACCCCCTTTGTCAGCTGGAAGGAGAGACCACAAGTGGTTTCATGAACCATTTTTATCACTGGAATTTCGTCCGCAAATGGTTACAGGAATCCAGCATATTCAAATAGCCATTAGTACATCCATGGCCCAGAAAATGCATTTCCAAAGAGCACAAAACTATACAACTGGTTAAAAAATCATCATGCGCTAAGGATACAAAGGCGTCGCGTGCACCTGTGACAGTCGAATAACGCCAAAAAAGCACATATGTGATGCACGACAGTGGATGGAAAAAACCGCTCACACCTCAGAACGACACATTTATGATTTTGGGCGGCCTTCCACCCACTTCTGGTTCATCTCCCAAGTCGATTTGAAACCCAAATATGAGCTGAATCCAAGTGGGGGGATGGTCAAAGACCTAAGGGTGCCCTAAAGAGCCCCTTGTTCACACTAAAGACTGGTTGAATAATGCCTCAAAGCTTTGCTATAAAAAGAGGCCATGGGTGCACTATATTTTCAAGGAATTCATTTGTATTGTTCTGTTGCCTATATTCTCTTGGATAATCCTCTTTTCTCATCAATACAATACAAGCACCATTTCATTTAGCCATTCACATCACCTCTTGAGTGGATGGGCTTTGGATTTCTTCACCATTTCTTTTTTGTTTATTACTTGTAAGAAGAGCTCAATCATTGGGGGTTCAAGATCCCTCCCTTGGAGGAAGAGGGGACCCATAAGTCTCCCTTTCTCTTTGGTGTTTTCTCAGTAATACAACTTATCCATTGGTGGCATGCATGTTGTTTAATTTTTGTTCTATTTCCCTTATGCACTCTAGTTTAGTTTCTTTTATTGTTATTAGCATACGTTCTTTGTTTATTTCTTATGCTTGATGTTTCTAACTCTTGCATTCACTGCTATCTTGTCCAGCTAACCCAACTGGACTTGTAAGTGTCCTTATTTTGCTCATCTAGGTGACGAAAGGGACGCGATAGATTGATGCCCATACTGGGGACTGGTATCAATTTCTCGCCCATTTGGGTTGTTTGAGCACTTCATTTTGGTTTATTTAACTTGTAGGAACCATAACCAGCTCATGCCTGCCTGGAAAAAGCTAAATTCAGAGCTGAGTTGAGAGAATTTCATCCGAAATTTCTTTCACGACCATGCAATAGAAAGTGCGTAGGTTTTTTAACCCACAGTCGTGTCTTGTGAGCACGTGCTCCAAACCCACTATGTTTCTCAGCGCATTCTGTGCATTGCGCGCCAAAAGGTTGTTTTCTATTTGTGCATTGGCGCCCAATGTGCCTTTGTCTACTCTACGACCCACACATTTGTCTAGAAAATCATACATTGTAAGGGTTTTTGTGATCTGTTGGAGGCCCATAGCTTTCTTAAGTTTGATTCTATGCAGATTGTAATATGCACCACACTTAGATTCCCTCTCCACATGAAGGGTTAGTCAAAACATAGGCACTTAGGGGGTTAAAATCCATATTTATCCTCTTTTTGCATTCATTTTTCCACATGGATGGCTTGCTTTGATTAAAGATAAGTTGGAATCATCCTACATCACAAATATAACTACTTGCATTGGGACCAGAAATTGAATGTCAATATTTGAGTATGCTCTTCTCTTGCGCCATAAAGTGATCTTGAGAATCAAAAAAATGATTGAGGGAAAATTTCATCTCCCTTAAAAGATAAAATCTTTAGGAGAGGACAATAGCCCCCTCGGGACTCCTCTTAGTTTCTTTTCAAAACACATCTTAAAATTGTAACGGGCCCATACATGCCCACATGATACAAAGATAAGATAGTTTTGAATTTACTTTATTAGATCAAATCACTAGGGAAGTTTAAAGGTTTTTGTAATGGGCCCATACATGCCCACATGTCCACAATCTAGGATAGTTGTTGAAGATTTCTTAGATTAAATCACACTAGGGAGTTAAAGGATTGGTAAGGACCCATATGTCTGCATGCTAGTTCTCTAGGGACTTTAAAATTCTGCAAGGTTGTACCAATGGCGTTTAGTAAATTAGGTAATCAAGACTTGTAAGGACCACACGAAGTCCACATGCTGTAAGGTGACACCTAAATTATTAAAAATTTGGCACACTTTCACTTGTTCACACACAAAGTCACTACTCACTCACATAGTTTTCATCTTGAAACGTGGAGGTTGAAGTAAGTTTCCTCCAAAGGGATTCCGAAATGCCCCACCCCTTTTCTTGACGAGACTATCCACTCCCATTTAATTTCAACGTGATTGGTTCACACCCACAATCTCTCAAACAACCATATCTAAATTTTTTCTAAAAAATCACTAAGTTTTCCTCCACAGGAGGTGCCAAAAGAATTTTTTTAGTCTAGGTAAGATCTCGGGGATAGGCATCCAAATAACTCCCCGTTATCTGGCTCTCACATGGCCTACAATGCCTACCAAAATCCCTTCATACATCCCCAAGTTTGAAGGAAAAGAAGGAGATGACCCGACTAACCATATCATGAATTTTTACTTATGGTGCTCTTCAAACAACATCATGGATGAATCTGTCCGATTGAGGTTATTCCAACACATGCTCACTGGCCCATCAACCAAGTGGTATGTAGAAGAAAAATCTAGGTCCCATGTGACCTTTGAATATTTGGCCAAAGCATTTTTGACCTTCTTTCAACTACCAATCCATCATGACAATGACCTCGAACTACTCTCCGAGTTTAAACAAACTTCCACTACACACATCGCTGACCACATTCACGAATGGCATCGGCGACGTAGTCTATGCAAAGTAGAAGCCACCAAGCAACAATGCCTCAATTGGTTTCTCAAATCACTTGTTTCCCTCCTTGCCAAGGATGTAGCCACCACCTTCCCCCAATCGGAAGAAGAAGCCATCAAAAAGGCTCAACAGTTCTTACTCATTTATTCACAGTCAGGATACTTATATATGGTACTACTTGACGCCCTGAGACCCGTTCCATTCGGCCAAGACAAACCTGGAATGTCTCACTCAGCGGATGGATTGATTGGTATCACTACACACCACAATCCACACCTCCAACAACCACTTATGTATGGAACACCTCAATATCCGCTGGTATATGGAGGATCCCCTTATTATCCTCCTCCTTCTTATCAACAACCATACCCCGTTTCCCTACCTCCACCCATAAGCAGACCCCCACCGTCACCCACAGTACGCCTAGTAGCCCAACCAAGTTCTGGTACCCCCTCTACATCTGCTTACACCCTAAGCACTAGTGAAAGTGCCATGCCTTCCTATGTACCTTACAGATCATTACCCTAAAATAATTCATACTTTCCATTTCCTGGCTCTCCACAACCGATGTCTCCTCCACCCGGACACCAACACGTTGGGGTTAATTTTTTTAGCCCTCTCCCGTTCAACAATATAAAAATTTTGAACAACTGAATATGGAAAATCCGATCCATCAGTCGAATAATGCCAAAAATAAAGGAAAAAAATGAAACAATAATAATCCAGGACCAGGAGAGAACCAAAACCACCCCCAACAGAACCAACCTGCCAGGGGCAACCAGAATCAGGGGAACCAGAACCCCCAAGGGGGCAATAACAATAAACGCCAAGGGAAGAATAACAACAATCTTCGGACAAACTTGCCTTGTGCCCTTTGTGGTGACTATGGCCATTATACTCACCATTTCCCTCAAATTGCTAACTTTAAATGGATGAAAGAATTCGGAAATGGACCACGTCCCCCAACACCGCCTACCCCCCAATAGGCCCCACAACAATATGTACAGCAACCACCCCCTGTCGTACTACAAAACCCAATTCCACACCAAGGGGTGATGAACACCCAACAGGAGATGCATCCTTCCCCACCACAGATGGGACAGTATCCCAACCTAGAAACTCCTATCGATCACACTATCCTCCTCACTAGTGAGGAATAAGTCCTTCTACAAATGCGTAGTCATCAAACAATCCACCTCCTGACTCCACTCCCACTACCTCAGAAACATTCCTAGTCACAATCGGACCACCTTTGATGATTCCTCACCCTAATACTGACACACCCCTTCGTATTCCTCACATCTCATTACGACGAAATGTCAACAACCCTCAGGATTAGGCGGCACACAATTACAGTCTCGTCGATGACTTGGCACAATATCCTACTCCTATGTCAGTTTTAGAAGTCCCACAAACATGTCCTACTCAACGGAAGTCCTTACTTTCCGCCCTGGGGGCAGTTGACCCTGGAGACACTCGTCTCATCACCTTTGATCTTGATAGTGGGGAACCCCGTCTCCCCACTCTGGTCTCTTTCCAAATACCGGTTAAAATCAGGAACATCACAGTTCATTGCTGCATCATTGATGAAGGTGCATCCACATGCATCATGTCCAAAACCGTATGGCATAAACTGGGTTCCCCTGAGCTCATACCATCAACCATCACTCTGAGATCTTATGATGGATGACCATCCTCTCCTGAAGGGCTCTTTCAAAATGTCCCCGTTGAACTCGGGGGCAAAACTATCCTCATTGACATTGAAGTTATCGACGTTCCACTAGATTACAACATCTTGTTTGGGTGTAGCTACATGTACACAATGAAGGTTGTGGCCTCTTATGTGTTTTGTACAATGATGTCCCCCCACAACGGGAAGATCATCACCATCGACCAAGTATTACATTATGAGCCCAACCCTTCCTCCAACATCGATAACATCCTACCTTTTGTCCACACTAATCCTATGCCTACCCACTCATCGAGAATTTTCAAAGATCCATCCTTTCTAGGGACATACCATGGAACACCTCTGCTCATACATCCCTCAATACAAGTATGTGTCATCTCATCCAATGGAATAGAAACTGGAGATACCCTTCCTCCCACAGAGGTTTCATTACTATCTGACGTCCCACTAGTCATAGAGCTCCTTCCTCAAGAATCCCTTGAAAACTCTCCAGCTCCCCCTTTTCCTAATTACACCCTCTCCCAGGGCCACATTCCAGTTTGTGAGACAGTCCCCCAAGCCATTACTCAAATCCCCTTCTTTTACCCACCGTCGAGTGTACAAGCCTTTCAGGTAGCCGCAACACTTACCCTTCCCAATATGGTGATGGGAATTATAGTATGGTATCTCCATCCACCAGAGATGGTCCCTCAACCATCCCTCCCTCCCCAAACAGACGAAATACCGATGCAGATTCCCATACTTACTCCCACCACACCACCCACACCACCCACACCCCCACTCACTAGCACCACCGCTACAGCTGGGGGAAGACGAAAGAAGAAAGAGCCCACCACTCCACTTCCACCATGAGTTCAGCCTCCTTGTGCACTATGCGAGAAAGATGGACACCCCACCAATAAGTGCCCATCTCTCCCTGAGATGCACAATTTAATTCAACCCCCTCGACTGATGACACCACTCGTCGTTTCCTCCAATTCTACCATTACATCCTCTACAGGAGGCAAAGGCCTGTAGACCAAATACACATGTGTCATTTGTTCAGAATATGACCATTACACCCACCATTGCACTGTGCTACCTCACTTTCGGAAGACGCTAGTAGCCGTACGCCAAAGTTTTCAGCAATAACCCATCCCATCCACATCATCTCACACACATGTCACTGACATCCACTATGTCACGACCTCAATCAATGAACGGATGAGATGTCCTTTCTCTCTCTGTGAATCACTAGACCATTTCACCTACCAGTGTCCCACGATTATTGAATATAGGCATCGCCAAATGGCCCTTATTCAAAATCCTACACCCCGCCCATTGCCAGAAGAACCGGTAATTAACCCTACTCCATCACTTGATGTTGTTCATATCTTCTCTCCTGAACCTGAGACACTCCTGACTCCCCCATGGTTCTTGGATATTTTATATGAGGATTTTCCCCCAAATCCCCCCATTTCTCCAGTTCATTTCCCCACGGAAATTTTATGCCCAACTACCATTTTTAACCCACAATATCTCGATATTTGGTTTATGTCGAGCGAACCCATGCAACCCCCTTGTGTCAGTCCACCTACCTCTTCACCAAAAGATAACAACACGGTGATAGTCACCAATGTTATTCCCCTGGATCCACTATATTCTCGACAGTTCCACTGCGACAAAGACATCCTCGAGGAATTAACTTCCCCCGATTTCCCATGGGATCCGCTCCATCATAGAGCACTTTTTCTTTCAAAAGAAGCCTTTGCGCCTCCTGAACAAGGCCCCTTATACTCAATCGAAACCAAATATTTTCTCCCCTCAGGGAATATAGATTGGTTCAATAACCCTATCCCTTCCCCCGACGCTTTTGAAGAAGGCAATATGGCCAACATTTCCCCCACCGTCAAAATTAATATTTCCATCAAAATTGGAATCATAGAGGAAATCACCATCGACACCGCATGCTCTCCTGAAGAACTCATCCCTTACAAAGCTCTCTTCCAGGAATACCAAGAGATTTTTTCCTGGTCATACACAAAGATGCCCAACCTTGATCCCTCTATTGTCGAACATCGTATAGACACATGGCCTGATATCATACTTGTACAACAAAAGAAATGTCCATTACACCCATCCAAAGCGACAACCATCAAAGCCGAGATTGACAAATTATGTGGTGCAAGGTTCATATACCCCATCGCATATACGTCATGGGTCTCCAACCCTGTCTCCATTAAAAAAAAACAGGGCACTATCCGCGTCTATACGGACTTTGGCGATCTCAATCACGCTTGTCCCAAAGACAATTTTCCAATGCCCTTCATCGACCAAATTATCGATGATTGTGCCAGCCACAAGGCATTATCCTTCATGGACGGTTTCTATGGATACAACCAAATTTAGATCCACCCAGCCGATCAATACAAAACCACATTCACTACCCCTTGGGGTACTTTTTCATATCGTGTCATGCCTTTTGGCCTCAAAAACGCTGGAGCCACTTTTCAACATGCCATGACATACATTTTTCATGATCTGGCTCAAGTCATTCTCGCCTACTTGGACGATCTCACCGCTCGATCCAATAAATGAACTCAACACCTCAATGACTTACGCATTGTCTTTCACAGGTGTCATCATTACAATATCCACTTGAATCCCCTCAAGTGCATATTCTGCATCATCGCTAGACGTCTCCTTGGGTTCATTGTCTCCCAACACGGCATCACAGTAGACCCCCTCAAGGTCCAAGCCATCATAGAAATCCCCCCACCATGGAACCTACACCAATTGCAGAGCCTACAAGGCAAAGCTAAATTTTTACGCCGCTTTGTCCCCGATTACACCACTCGAGCACATGGTTTCCTTCGCCTCTTACGTCATGATATCCCATTCCAATGGGACGAACATGCACAAACCGATTTTGATGATCTCAAAATGACCCTCTCCAATGCCCCATTGATTGGTCCACCCGACTATGACCGTGACTATATCCTCTACTTATCGGCCTCAACTTTCTTCGTAGCAGGAGTTCTCGTCCAATTAAGGGATGACGACCATGAGCATGTCATTTACTATATTAGTAAAAACCTTTCAGGGCCACCCTTGAAATACAATCATGAAGAGAAACTCGCCCTTGCAATCCAGAAACTACGCCATTACATCCTACTTCGAACTACCAAGGTCATAGCAGATTCCAACCCAATGCAATACTTGCTCCATCGACGACAAATTAATGGAAAATTTGCCCAATGGATCATCATCCTTCAGGAATACAATCTCAATTTTTCAACACCCAAGAGAAATAAATGCCTCATCCTCATCGAACTCATTACGACATTTCCTTCCGATACTACTATCTCTCCCGTCAATACCGACTTCCCCGCCAAACATCTCTTTTTCATCCCCTCGGATGATCCTTGGTACAATGATCTCCTCATCTACCTCTGAACACAGAAGTTTAGAAACCACCTCTCCAGGGATGATCATCGACGTATTCGAAACCAGGCCCCTCGCTACCTCCTTATCGACGATATCTTATATCGACGTGGGCTCGACACCATACTTCATCGATGTTTGACTATTGACTAAGCCGACAGAGTCTTGAATGACTGCCACAATAGCGCCTATGGTGGCCACCTCTCAGGGATGTCCACCGCCCAGAAAATCATTCGAGCAGGCTATTTTTGGCCCACATTGTTTCACGATTGCATCCATGCTATGAAGCGATGTGACAAATGTCAGCTATATGCCAACAAAGCGAGAGCACCACCTTCTCCTCTCCACCCAGTCATTACTGCTAGCCCCTTTTGCAAATGGGGCATAGACTTCATGACTTGCAACCCTCCATATAGAAATGGACACAAATACATCGTCATAACAGTCGATTATTTTACCAAATGGGATGAAGCCATGACCACCTTCAACAACACTGCTGACACTACAACGCATTTTTTTCTTCAATCACGTGATTTCCCACTTTGGCGTCCCCCTACAACTAGTCTTGGATCATGGGAAACACTTCGAGAATGAGATTTTCGTTGAAATATCCTCTAGGTTATGCTTCTCCCACGAGTTCACCTCCCCATACTATCCTCAGTCCAACGGACAGGTAGAGGTGGTCAACAAGGTCCTCAAAACCATGTTGTAGCACACGATCAACAAACATAAGATGAATTGGCACCATATGTTGTTTTCCGCACTATGGGCTTATCGCACGGTAGTTAAAACTGCCATTAGTTTCACACCATTTCATCTTGTCCATGGGGTCGAGGCCACTCTCCCCATCGAATGCAAAATCCCCACCTTACGTACCACTATTGAGCTATTACCTGACATTGCTCCAATAGAACAACGTTTGCTGAACTTGGAGTCACTGGATGAAGACCATCGGTCTTCCTTACAGAACAATGAGGTAGCCAAAAAATAGTCGAAGGCCACCATTGATCGCCATGTCAACCTTCGATCATTCAACAAAGGGGACCTCGTCCTTGCTTACGATATCGCTCACGATACCTTCAGCCATCGCACGTTTGAGTCATTATGGCATGGACCTTACATAATCCAACATTGCGTCACTAAAGGCGCATACATCCTGGCCTCTCCCGAAGGCCACCCCCTCAAGGAACCCGTCAACGGGTTGTAATTAAATAAATTTTATGCTTGAGCATAGCCATGCAACACTAGGCATTTTCTTTTTGTAGAGTTTTTAGTCTTTTTTTTTCCCTCCATATCTTGCATCTAATTTATCATTTATGTTATTGATAGATGCCTCCTCCATTGGCCTTCCACATTGGTTACGCCGACGGAGCTAGCCGTTGGACACAGAATCTCGCTTCGGCTACTTGGGCCCTCTATACCCCCTCACATGAACTGCTCCACTCCAACGGCATATGCCTGGGCTTAGATACTAACAACCAAGCAGAATACATAGCCGTCATTGGCCTCCTTGTCGGGGCCAGTTGCCGCAATATTCGTCACCTTAGCGTCTTACTAGATTCCCAACTAGTCGTCCTCCAGCTCAACAATGTGTACCGTGTATGCGATCCATGCCTCTTCCACAAATACCTGCAAGTTAGACTTTTATCTCGACATTTTGATTCAATCAAATTCACACATATTCTAAGACAATTTAATCAAATAGCAGATAATATGGCTAACCTAGTGTTAGATTGGCATTTATCCCATCAAGTTACCATTACACATACATAACTCATCAAAATTCTGTCACAACATATAAATTAGACTTCATAACCGAAAAACATCAACACATGTGAACATCACAAAGATCCCTAAATGTATATTCCTATATATATATTTATATATTGGTTAAATGTGCCATCAATGTTTACAACAAATAGTACATATACAACATCCATAGGTAGGTGCACCATCTCACCCCTATAAATACAAAATCGGTGTCCCAACACCATATACAAAATGGGCTCGCAAGCCTATA
>ML828770.1:42802-53984 GCA_009831015.1 Picea engelmannii | reverse complement strand
AATTATTCAATTAGAGCCAAAGTTATAGCCATAAGTATTTTGGTGTTTTGAATAGAGGTTGTAGTGAGTTCCATGACTAGTAATTTTAACCAAGGGAGAGCTTACCCTAACTTAAGAAACATTTTATTTAAAAATAGGGACAAGAGCATAACAATATCTCAAGTTTATACTCATCAAATGAAAAGGGTCCATCAAGTGTATTTGTTTCGACTCTAGCTAATAAAAAACACTTCAAACAAGGATGAATGGATCTTGTTTTTAGCAACTCATCAGAATGATGTTTATAAATTGTGTAGGGGAAATTTAAGCTTCTCTCAAATGAAAAACTCACTGAACAAGGAGAAAACTTATTGGAATAATCATTTAGAAAACCCAATTTTGGGAGACTACAAGAAAGGAGTTTCTTTGAATGGTTAAAATATGTGCACTTTGAATGATAAAAATTGTGGATTGAGATGATGAAAACATAAAAAGGAATGTAGATATTGAATGAGATAAAATCAAATCAAATTATGGCTATCCATGCAATTATTTTAGACTAATATAAATATTTTGAAGGTTCTAATTTCTCACTTGACAATCACAACAAAGGATTAAGTGATTGAGAAGATCTCTGATAGTGAGTAGGTTCTGCACACTCAAATGTTACCTAGGTCAGACATTCCTAATGATTTTATGATCACATATCAATCATATATTATTTGAAAGAATATCTCAAATTACAAAGCATTGGAATGGTTCTATGGCCTTATAATTGAATATTTTCATTAAGTTTGAATGAGTTTAGGATTTATTTGAAAGATTTTCATATTGATTTCATTTCACCTCGCCATGAATGCATCGCCTTTCTTGAAAGTTGTGAATACGGCATTATAAATGGGTTTAAAGTTCAATAACATACATAATGAGTGAGCTATATGGATTATTGAACCAAAGTTAGGATTATTGAACCGAAGTTAGGATCCATTTTGAAAGGACATGAAATACACTTGATAGAGCCATTGAGGTGATAATATGTTATTGAAATTTAAACCCATTATAATGAAGTTCATCGAGAAGAACATACATAAAATTATCGATGAGCCATTAAGGTGAACATACATAAAATTATCGATGAACTTTTTTCATCGATAGTATAGCAAATTCGTCGCAATATTATTCACATTCATCTCTCTTGCGACGATATCAAATGATGCTTGGATTCATTTCATATTTGGTTTATCAACTTGAAATCTCAATTTGATACTTTGCACACTAGTTGGACCTTGAGTCAAATACAAATATGAAACTTGGAATCATTAACATATCTACTAGAACATATAAAAAATAGGGTTTATGGTTTCCATGATGAATCGTTGATGGAAGAAAGTGGGTGTGTCAGTCAAATTTGAGTCCAGAAATCCTCCCATATCATTAAGGCATGTGAATATTCTATCCATGACAAATTTCAGTTCTTATAGAAACTGTTTGAAAAAATTTCGATGTTGGCCCCATTCGTAGGTCCATGTTGTCGGTGTCTAGTCCTCGTGCAATTTTCGTTCCTCCTTCATCATTCCTCGTTCCTCGTTCCTTGATCATGGTGTAGTCCCCAAGATTCATTATTTTTGTACAAATTTACATACTAATGGCATAAAATTATCGATGAACATTTTTCGCCGATAGTATTGCAAATTCGTCGCAAGATTATTTACATTTGTCTCTCTTGTGACGATATCAAATGATGCTTGGATTCATTTCAGATTTGGTTTATCAACTTGAAATCTCAATTTGATACTTTTCACACTAGATAGACCTTCAGTCAAATACGAATATGAAACTTGGAATCATTAACATATCTACTAGAACATATGAAAAATGGGGTTTATGGTTTCCATGATGAATTGATGATGGAAGAAAGTGGGTGTGTCAGTAAAATTTGAGTCCAGAAACCCTCCCATATCATTAAGGCATGTGAATAGTCTATCCATGACAAATTTCAGTGCTTACAAAAATTGTTTGAAAAAATTTCAACGTTGGCCCCATTAGCAAGCCCATGTTGTCGGTGTCTAGTCCTCGTGCAATTTTCATTCCTCCTTCATCATTCCTCGTTCCTTGAACATGGTGTAGTCCCCAAGATCCATTATTTTTGTACAAAATTACATACTAATGACATAAAATTATCGACGAACTTTTTTTGTCGATAGTATAGTAAATTCGTCGCAAGATTATTTACATTCGTCTCTCTTGCGACGATATCAAATGATGCTTGTATTCATTTCATATTTGGTTTATCAACTTGAAATCTCAATTTGATACTTTTCACACTAGTTGGACCTTGAGTCAAATACAAATATGAAACTTGGAATCATTAACATATCTACTAGATCATATGAAAAATAGGGTTTATGGTTTCCATGATGAATTGATGATGGAAGAAAGTGGGTGTGTCAGTCAAATTTGAGTCCAGAAATCCTCCCATATCATTAAGGCATGTGAATATTCTATCCATGAAAAATTTCAGTGCTTATAGAAATTATTTGAAAAAACTTCAACGTTGGCCCCATTCGCAGGTCCATGTTTTCGGTGTCTAGTCCTCGTGCAATTTTCGTTCCTCCTTCATCATTCCTCATTCCTCATTCCTTGACTATGGTGTAGTCCCCAAGATCCAGTATTTTTGTACAAATTACATACTAATGGCATAAAATTATCGACGAACTTTTTTCGTCGATAGTATAGCAAATTCGTCCCAAGATTATTTACATTCGTCTCTCTTGTGACAATATCAAATGATGCTTGGATTCATTTCATATTTGTTTTATCAACTTGAAATCTCAATTTGATACTTTTCACACTAGTTGGACCTTTAGTCAAATACAAATATGAAACCTGGAATCATTAACATATCTACTAGAACATATGAAAAATAGGGTTTATGGTTTCGATGATGAATTGATGATGGAAGAAATTGGGTGTGTCAATGAAATTTGAGTCCAGAAACCCTCCCATATCATTAAGGAATGTGAATAGTCTATCCATGACAAATTCCAGTGCTTACAAAAACTGTTTGAAAAAATTTCAACGTTGGCCCCATTCGCAGGTCCATGTTGTCAATGTCTAGTCCTCATGCAATTTTCATTCCTCCTTCATCGTTCCTTGTTCCTTGACCATGGTGTAGTCCCCAAGATCCATTATTTTTGTACAAAATTACATACTAATGGCATAAAATTATCGACGAACTTTTTTCGTCGATAGTATAGCAAATTCGTCACAAGATTATTTACATTCGTCTCTCTTGTGACGATATAAAATGATGTTTGGATTCATTTCTTATTTGGTTTATCAACTAGAAATCTCAATTTGATACTTTGCACACTAGCTGGACCTTTAGTCAAAAACAAATATGAAACTTGGAATCATTAACATATCTACTAGAACATATGAAAAATAGGGTTTATGGTTTCCATGATGAATTGATGATGGAAGAAAATGGGTGTGTCAGTCAAATTTGAGTCCATAAATCCTCCCATATCGTTAAAGCATGTGAATAGTCTATCCATGACAAATTTCAGTGCTTACAAAAACTGTTTGAAAAACTTTCAACGTTGGCCCCATTCGTAGGTCCATGTTGGCGGTGTCTAGTCCTCGTGAGATTTTCATTCCTCCTTTATCGTTCCTCATTCCTTGACCATGGTGTAGTCCCCAAGATAGATTATTTTTGTACAAAATTACATACTAATGGCATAAAATTATCGATGAATGTTTTTCATCGATAGTATAGCAAATTCGTCGCAAGATTATTTACATTCATCTCTCTTGCGACAATATCAAATGATGCTTGGATTCATTTAATATTTTGTTTATCAACTTCAAATATCAATTTGATACTTTCAACACTAGCTAGACCTTTAGTCAAATACAAATATGAAACTTGGAATCATTAACAAATCTACTAGAACATATGAAAAATAGGGTTTATGGTTTCCATGATGAATTGATGATGGAAGAAAGTGGGTGTGTCAGTCAAATTTGAGTCTAGAAATCCTCCCATATCATTAAGGCATGCGAATAGTCTATCCATGACAAATTTCAGTGCTTACAGAAACTGTTTGAAAATATTTCAACGTTGGCCCCATTCACAGGTCCATGTTGTCGGTGTCTAGTCCTCGTGCAATTTGCATTCCTCCTTCATCGTTCCTCATTCCTCATTCCTTGACCATGGTGTACTCCTGAAGATCCATTATTTTTGTACAAAATTACATACTGATGGCATAAAATTATCGACGAACTTTTTTCGTCGATAGTAGAGAAAATTCATCGCAAGATTATTTACATTCGTCTCTCTTGCTATGATATCAAATGATGCTTGGATTCATTTCATATTAGGTTTATCAACTTGAAATATCAATTTGATACTTTTTACACTAGTCGGACCTTCAGTCAAATACAAATATGAAACTTGGAATCATTAACATATCTACTAGAACATATGAAAAATAGGGTTTATGGTTTCCATGATGAATTGATGATGGAAGAAAGTGTGTGTGTCAGTAAAATTTGAGTCCAGAAACCCTCCCATATCGTTAAGGCATGTGAATAGTCTATCCATGACAAATTTCAGTGCTTACAGAAACTGTTTGAAAATTTTTGAATGTTGGCCCCATTCACAAGTCCATGTTGCCGGTGTCTAGTCCTCGTGCAATTTTCGTTCATCCTTCATCGTTCCTCATTCCTCATTCCTTGAAAATGGTGTAGTCCCCAAGATCCATTATTGTTTTACAAAATTACATACTAATGGCATAAAATTATCGACATACATTTTCCGTTAATAGTATAGAAAATTCGTCGCAAGATTATTTACATTCGTCTCTCTTGCGACGATATCAAATGATTCTTGGATTCATTTCATATTTGGTTTATCAACTTGAAATATCAATTTGATACTTTTCACTCTAGTTGGACCTTCAGTCAAATACAAATATGAGACTTGGAATCATTAACATATCTACTAGAACATATGAAAACTAGGGTTTATGATTTCCATGATGAATTGATGATGGAAGAAAGTGGGTGTGTCAGTCAAATTTGAGTCCAGAAACCCTCCCACGTCATTAAGGCATGCCAATATTCTATCTATGACAAATTTTAGTGCATACATAAGTCTTTTGTATTTTTTCAACGACTATGTAATGAATCTCAATTCTAAGAAGATTCAAATAGGTATCAATATTCCCTAAATCTACCCATTTTTCCTCAATTTCCCTAAATGCGTAACCATCGACATGCATTTGAAGAACACCATCTTCACTTCTGTTACATGCATGGTAATCCATAAATTGTGCTATGCTTTCACACCTGAACAACCACTGCAAACATGGAATTATGGGAATATGTGAGAGAACCTTTTGAGGCACCCTTTTTGTTACTTGATCGGTTCGATATCTATTGATAAGACATTGCGAACATTCGGTTTTTGAAGCATATTTTCCATAATATATAATATGGTAATTAGGACATGCATCTATAGTTTGATAATCCATTCCAATGTCTTTCATAATGGCATGCAAACCTTGATATGTGTGAGGTAAAATATTTGACAATGGTAACAAAAATTCACCTAACAATCTACAACATAACAAACAACTAGTTAATGTGAGAATATTAATCGTAAAAAATGCATTCTTATTTTACACATTAATTAACACTAGAAACAAATATAAAAAAAATCAGCATTTATGTACAGTATGAGATGAAACATATTACATACCTTAGTATCTGTGTCATACAAGTGTTCGACAAATTATTCATAACCTTTAAGTTCACCGGCAACAATGTAGCGCAGAGAAGATTTGCTCTTGATCCTTCATAAATTCCTTTATTTGCCTTTTCTAATAGAGGTTCATCATAAATACCAGAATTTTCCCCATCCTCATCTGGCTGCGAAAAAAAATCTTGGATCGTTTGATTTGTCCCATCATCTTCTTCCATGGGATCATTAACTTGATTTGTCCCATCATATTCTTCCATGAGATCCTCATTTGCTTGGTGATGATGATGTTCCTCAGCTTGTACAACATCATTTCTACTAATACTTGGTGCAATATTCTGCGAAAAGTTAGAGGGCAACTCTAACTTTATAATTACAAACAATCATGAAATTAGTGTATACTATAACAAACATTCAAACAATATATATACATATATATAATTTTATATAAAATTGACAAAATAAAAAAAGATAATGAATATATAGTTAATTACCATGGGATGATATTCATTCGATCCACCATCAATGGGACCATATTTCCTACAATGTTTTGTAGTTGTTGCTATTAAAATTCTTACGGGACGTCTGAGGCAACATTTTTTACAAGGGCAATAACATCTACCATCACCCTTTTCACCCACTTTACTTTTTTCCCCACCTCTAATAACATTCTGTGACATTTTTCCGCACAAAAATACCCTTTCGGAACCGTCGTTTTTATAGAAAGATTGTCGCAACATCTTTGAATCGACAAATATTTATAGTGAAAATTTAGGTCACTATCATCACAATTGCGACGAATGTGACCTACAAATATTTTTTTTTTTACCTATTTATTTTAGGTCATTTTTAAGTCACACGTCGCTTTTGCGACGAACATTGACCATAATAATCTGGTCAAACTACCTGCGTCGAGATTGCGACGAATACGGGGTGAATTTAAAAAACTTGAACTCTTTCTCTTGCATGTTGCGACGAAAGAGTACTTTCATCGCTAATGGTCATTGCAAAATTTTTAATATGTAGTAATGTTAACAAACATCCTCAATGTGTCTTGGAATATGGACATTTCCAAAAGACATGCCCAACCATTACGTCCCTATCATAAAGCATGCAAATATCTAGTAGTTTTGAAGAATTTGAATGTAAGTTTCAATCATTATTATTATCAATGGCTTACTATACAAAACACTTGGTAGAACCACTCCTCATTAATTTTATTTTTTTGGTTGTAATTTCTTTGAGTAATAGAGTACTATGATATTTTGTTGGAGATTGTGCTTGTTGTCTTGAATTTCCATACTATAGATTTATGTAGAATAATTCCTAGTTATTTGTTGTTTGAATTAGCTCATAGAATGAAATATTTGTACTCTTGAATTTACTGAATATTGTTTTAGTAGAAGCAGATATAAAGTTTTGACAAAGGTTTGTAGACTTCAATTTGTGGCTATAGGTTGTCATTCTTTGAGTGTATATCTAAACCATAAATTAACATGATCTAGTAATCCAGTCTATTTTGTAATTGATTACCCTTATGATCATAGTTAACAACATATCAATGGTTATGCTAGTATCAATAAACAAGAGGTATTACTCTTAATATTGGTTAGTTGTATTCCCTAATCATTCTCCATACATTGAAGCTAATATCATGGCTATATCAACCTATTAGAAAGTCAGAATCAAACTAAACATGTAGAGTGATGTTTAACCATCATATTGGAATTACGTAATATGGAGCTCATATTTCCATTACTTAGATATCATAATTGTTATGCTATCTTATTTTAAATCAATACCAGTATAACCTTTATCTCACTCGTATCTAAGATTCAATACTAGTCTGTGATTCCGTGCATTCTATTACATTCATTACTATTACTTAAAGGGATGATACATACTTGTACTTAATGAGTGCATTACCTGTATAAGCTTGATATGAGATAGTTTTTTCTATATTCATCATTATATTATGGATCAATCTATCTTAACAAGACATATCGTATTTTATCTAAGTATGTTTTTGTTTATGCTACATGAGCTTACACCTACTTGCCTTTGTTCTCCATGCTCACCTGTCAATATATGCAATGTATGTCAACAACCTAGGCATATAGAATACACCCTACTTATAATTTCTCCATAATGATTCAATATATATTATGCATAGACCTTAGTTCTATTAGCATGATGTGATTGTTAATTTTTTACTGTTTTTATTAGGTTATTTCCAAATTACATGAGAATTCAATGCATTTCCAAAACAATAGCATAAAGAGGATCATTGAAAGAAACACAATAACAAGGTACGCAACATTTTATCTTTGGAAAACCTCAGGGGGGAGATAACCCAATAAGAAATTCTTCAATAATAGATTGCCCATACAATGCCAAGACTAAGACCAAAAACACTGAGAATAAACCAAGATTGAGCATGCACCTCTCTTCTCCTTCCTCCTGCAACTGCAACTGCTTTCAATATATGCACACTAGAGTGTGTATGTGTGTGTGAACAAGTGAGGCACCATCCTCACATATAAATACTAGTTGAGGAGGGGCTAGGCTTATGTCTCTTCACTTAGTGGGGCCAAATTATTCTAGGAGTGGTTACAACCACTTTATAAACACTAGGGTCTAACTTTACAAATACCACCATATAAATATGGTTTGACCAATCCACAAAGGGGGATTTTGTCTGATACAAGACCCAAAATTATCAATCCACAAAAGGGATTTGATCTATAATATAATAACTCAAATATAATTAGAATATTCTTCAAAGTTACAATATTTGAACACTCCCTCTCAATGAGAAGGGTATTCTACTAACATGACCCAATACAACATCATCAATATAATGAGAGGGAATCATCGTCATCATCATCTAGAACACTGACTCACACATCTATAAATCATCGAAATTTTTTCTCATCGTCAATATCATAATCGTTCACAACATGGAGCTGGAGTAACATCATCATCATCAACAACAACATGAAGTTGAAACATCAACATCAATAGCATGAAGCTAGAACAACAACATCATCAACAACATGAGGTTGGAACAACAACATCAACAACATGTGGCGATAGAATGAGGAAGGTGCAAAAAAAACAACATTTGTGGTACTCTGACAAACCATCCTTACTGGACCTTTGGGATCTACTCAAGAATCATAAGATTCCCTAGGATATAAAATCCTAACAAGCTACCACGTGGTACTATGAAAGACCATCCTTACCGGACCTTCGGGATATGCCTAGGAATAATAAGATTCCCTAGGATATAAAATCCTAACGGAGCTACCACAATTGACCAGAGTTGGAATATACATGCACACGTACTCTGACAGACCATCCTTATCAGACCTTCGAGATATGCCCAGGGATGATCAATCCCATAGGATATAAAATACTAATGGAGATACTTTTTGTTGGTCAGGATACCATAGTATCATCAACATCACTCCCCGTTTTGAGGGAGGTCCTTTTGGACAACACAAATCTTGTCTCAGAAGTACTCAAACTTCACACAAGACAAGGCTTGGTCAACACATCTACAACCTACTCATATGTGCCAACATATTGGAGCTTTACAACTCCCCTCTGCACCACATCATGAATGTAGTGATACTGAATCTATATGTGATTCATCTTACCATGGAACATTGGGTTCTCTACCATATTTATACAGCTTTGTTTACCACATAAAATCATGGTGGCTTCCATCTCCAGATTGAACAGACTTTTCAACAACTTTCTAAGCCATATGGCTTCACAACTGGTGGAACATGTTGCAATGTACTCTGCTTCTATCATGTTGAGAGAAATACAAGATTGCTTTATGATTTTCCATGAATTCATGGCTGACCCCAAACTGAAAAACCATCCTAAAGTGTTCTTTCTATCTAAAGCACTTCCAGCCCAATATGAATCAATATAACCATATATTCTGAAGTCATGATCTCCAGTATAACAGAGACCATAATCAAATTTACCCTTAAGGTATCTCATCACATGCTTTGCAGCTACAAGGTGAAAACATATGGGTTCCACGAGATAATGACTCAAGGTGTTCAAAACAAATCATATATATGGCTTGGTATTCATCAGATACATCAAGAATCCAATAATTTGTCTGTATTGAGTAGCATCAACCAACTCTGACGAAGTATCAACCAGGGGCTTCAAATTCGTTTCCATGGGTGTGTTCATGGATTTACATTCCAATATGTCAAATCTCTTCAGTATTTCAAATGCATACTTCCCTTGGTTAATTAATATCTTCTCTGGTCTCTGCCAAACTTCAATACCTAAGAAATAATGCATCAGGCCTAAGTCTTTCATATCAAACTCTCCAACGAGCTTCTTCTTGCAATCTGTGATAATATTTTCTTCTCTTGTCAATAATAAATCATCCACATATAGTAGAAATATAATTGGCTCATCATTCATAACCTTGAAGTATATATTAGGATCATCTTTACTCTTGGTAAAGCCCAAGGTTTTCAGGAAACTATCAATTCTGCCATACCAAGCTCTAGGAGCTTGCTTCAACCTGTATAGAGCTTTCTTCAACTTGCAGACATGATTCTTTCTATCTTAAACTTCAAACCCTTGTGGTTGTTCTATATACACTACTTCTTAAATAACACCATTTAAGAAAGTTATTTTCACATCCATCTGGTGTAACTTCCACTTCATTTTGGTTGTAAGAGCTATGATGGTTCTGATAGAAGTGTATCTGGCTACAGGAGAAAATGTTTCTTCATAATCAATACCTTCCTTTTGAGAAAATCCACTAGCCACAAATCTTTTCTTATGTTTTTCAATGCTTCAGTATGATGCATGTTTTGTTTTGTATATCCACTTGGAAGATACCACATCTTTGTTCTTTGGTATGGGAACTAATTCCCATACATCATTCTTCATAATGGACTAGTATTCTTCTTTCATGCGTACATCCATTATTTCTTCTGAATGGATTCTTCAAAGAAAGTAGGTTCCTTCTCTACGAGATCACACATCAAGTCCATATAGTTGTAGAATGGATTAGGATTCTTTCTTTGTCTCATGGTTCCTTCTGGGGCACCATACTTCTCTGCATATTGAATAAGTTCTTTCTCCCACGATGGATTTCTCTTATGAGAGATCATCATCGGGGGAGGTTCTTGAGATTCTATCATATCTAGAATCTCATCAACATGGGTAATTGTAACTTCCTTCACGGGTTCTTCAACTCAAGGAGCTACAGGTTCTTCTTCATATACTTCTTCAAGTTGGCATTTACTTGATCTTTTGAGTGTTGCATCTTCATCAAAGGTTACATATCTGTTGATCTCAATATGATGGTAACCTGGTATGTAAATTCTGAAGGCCTTAGATACCTCACAATATCCAACAAATATTCCCTTCTTTCCTGAAGGATCCAACTTA
>ML828768.1:43586-59172 GCA_009831015.1 Picea engelmannii | reverse complement strand
CACAACTTTGGACAAGACTGGAGGAGGATCCACAGGTTCAACACTAGGAAAAGGAAGAGGAAAGGATCAATGCAGCGATCCAAGAACTCAAACAAAGAAAAAATACTATACCAATCCCAAAACACCTCAAGGGGATGCACAAGTTGAAGAAGATGCATGCAAAACTTATCACTACACATACACATAAACAAGAACATCGGGCTCAAATAGAACCACTACAGGAACTGGTAGCAGAAGTACTCGCACAGACAGAAGCAGATAGAACACAGATGGCACAGACACAGGAATAATCTGCAGGACTATTGAGCGATGAAATGGTAGTCTAGGTAATGGATACCATTAAGGAGAAGACCGCGCAAGCGCTGACAAAAGTAGTAGAGCTGAGGGGAAAATTCCAAATGATCAGCGAAGAGATCGAGGCAGATCAAAAAGATTAGGTGACTTGGGACGAGTCACATGTCAGTGTTGGGGGCTTGCTGGCAGCAGGCCAAAGTGGGAAATAAAGCATGCACAAATAAGAATGACAGTTGGAAGAGAAATCATGGGAAATAAAGAATGTAGGAGGAAAGCGACAACTGGTAAGAAGCACAACACATGTGCATGCAAGAAGGAGGCGAAAGCTGGAAAGAATCAATGAACGCATGGAGAGAAGGAAGACCTAATGACAGTAGGGTTAGGGTTTTTGTAAGGTTTGTGTGTAAATGTATGAAGAGCCCGATAGATATAAATATAGATACAAAGGTATCATAGAAGAGTTCGGAGAGGTTCTCTGAGGTTGAGCTTTACTACTGTTGTAGAGTTGATATTGTTTCTATGTAATGTCTTTGAGTAGATGTACTATTTGTGTAATGAAAGTGAGCTAATCGGAAGAGAAAAGGTATATCTCTAGGATTAGATTGCGGGCCGAGGAGCCTGGTGCGATCTAGTTCGCCTCACAAAGATCTTACCCATCTGAGGAGAGTTGTAAGCACAAGGTGCGAGAATTGCAGAACCGCCATAATAAGAGAGCCAAAAGCCAAATCTTTGTGGACGTAGCCCAGGAGGGGGTGAACCACGGTAATACCTGTGTAATGTGATGAATGCATGCATATCTTTGTCATATTTTTAGTAGTTAAATGTTATATGCAATGAATGAATGAGTTATTGTATTTCTTGTGTGATTGTTGTGGGAATATAACAAAAAGATATCACGAAGGTTAAAATATAAAAGAGGATAAAAGTAGTTCATAATACAAATCATAAATAATGGTTCAGAATATAGATCCCCTATCTCATTCTCAATCCTAGTCTGTAAACACCTGAGTCTTACAGCCACCCATTTAAAGCTATCTTGGGTGAGACTGTGCAGTGCGCTCTGTGTAATGTGTTGCTTTCTTGTTTACCAGAAGGGCCGATAGCTTTAGGCTTTGTTGGTACCCTTAAAGATATGAACCCTGGGTCTACAACGTAGGCAATAGAGAGAATCCATCCAGCTTAACCAACATAAGGGTTCGACCTTTGGGAATTTTTCACACTCTTTACTTAAGCTTCTCATTTGCAGATCAATTAATACAATATTATTTTTCAATTACCTGTTCAGATTTACATTTTCCTGTCTATTCTATATTTGCACATGGATGCTTAGTTCATGTTTATTTTGTTTTTCTAAAGTGTGATAGATGTCATCCTATCTTTTCTTTGATCAGTTGAATTGCAAATATCATTTACTCATTGTGACTGGCCATTCATGTATCTTTATGTGTGAGTCTGCTAGCATAGTAAGAATTCTCCATACATCCACTTATTTACAAACCCTCTGAATAGTGATAGTTAAAAGCCTTGTCATATGGTTATGTTTATGCATGTCTTGAGAGATTATGTCTGATTTAGTCATCTGACTTGATCCAATTGAGAGAATAATTAAGAAAATAGTTAAGTTACCAGGCTTCTTGGAGCTACAACCTAGAAGGACACCAAGAGTGATAACAAATTGGCATCGTTGTCGGGGAGAGGATATTGAAGCAAGCTTCCCTGGGAGACGACAAGATCAATATTTGATGATAGACAAATTCTGGACATATTTTTTATTGTAATCATCTATCTGGTGACTCCATGAAGGACGGATTCAGTGGTGACTCCACAATATTTAAATGTCAAAAGCATTTGCTGCTCTTTTGGCTCGGAGGTTTTCACCTCTTGACTTCTCAACAGTTCTTGGTTTCCCACATTCAGTTCCTCCAATAGATATTTGGGGAGAGCACCTTCCAAGATTCAGATAAAAGAAATAAGACAATCCTTCAGATCATCTCATCAGATTTCATCAATGTATGGATCAGTTAAATATTCATGATGAAGATGTGGTCATGAATATGTTTATGCATTCATTGGAAGGGGATGCTCGTGAATGGTATAGATCTTTGCCTTCTTCTAGTATATCTTCTTTAAAATAATTTCATACAACATTCCATCATTGATGTGAAAGGTATTTCTCTCAGGAATTTCTTCTTGAGAATTGTTGTGAAAAATACATATTGCATGATAAGCTTGAGAGTTCTCTTGCTTCACCTTTTTCTGATTATTATGCATTTGAATATCTAATTACTCCATCTACAAATCATATGGATCTTCTGTCTATTAGTCAGATGGAATTTTAGATCAATGTAGGCAGCCCTCAACTTTTAGTTTTGCAGATGGCGGGGAGTTGTAGAAATCATGAGGGACATCAAGAAGACTATATTTCTTCTTTTGTACCCTTTGTTTCAGGTTTTGATATAAAGACTACTTATGCTGAGGAAGACGGTGATATTTTTCAAAATCTATTTCAAGATCATATTGTTGATTTTTCAATGAAGAAATCTTCATCTTCGCCATTAAGATTTTATTCTGATGTTCCAGTATTTGATAAATATAGTGATGATGAAGAGGAATTTAAAGATTTATTATCTAATGAAATCTCATCTAGTTCTACTTTTCACCAAAGAGATTATCAGACATGTATTCATATTATGTTTGATGAAAGTTGTGAATCTGATGTTCCAAAATCCAAAGAAGATCCTTTTATTTTTGATATATCTAGCAAAGATATCATTGTTGGAGAGAGTAATCAACATTTTTTTCAGACTCATCTTTCATTTAACCATTATGGAGACAATGATGTAGAATAAAACATTAACCATGAAGATCAAGAGGTGTTGAATGATATTCATTATGATAGAAATGACATAGAAACATCTGGCATCATATCAGAAGTTTCTGTTGCTTTAGATATTCATGAAGATCAACATGTCTCTTTTGAATACTTTGAGGTCAAAGAGCAAGTGTATACATCAACAAGAAAAAGTGATGGATTCAAGTCACATGAATATTATGAAGGAAATCAGACAAGTTCATATCAACAGTTCATCATGCATGTTTCTCTGACAGAGGTTAAGCAATATACATTCAACATTGAGATCAGTAAAAGCAGCCAACAACAACAACATTTCAGTTCTCAGTTGGGATAGCAGAAAGCCTATCAAGGAAAACATCTATTTGCTAGCAGAGAGACATTCATAGAAGGACATTTATTTTTTATGAATCAAAATGCTTCTGATCTTGTTTTCAAAGACCCGGTGTCAGCTTTAATGGAGTTGTATATTTCAGATCCTCTGAAAGTTTCATATTTGTTTTACTCATCAGTATTCACGAGTGAGTATGTCTTTCTGGAAGTTTATTTATCACTGCTGATATCTTTCAGTTACTTTCTATTAAGCAGTGATAGAGACAAGGTCATTTCAGTCTTTAATTTTCTCCAATGGTTGTTATGGAAGTCTGTGTTTACATGACGAAGTTTCATATTTGGCTAGAAGTAGGGGTAGGAAAATAAGCTCTTCATACGAACAGAAAGAATATGTTCATTTGTTGATTTCTTGAATAAGAAGAGAAAGATATAGGCAAGAGTTTGCAAGGGATCAGTTGCATAGGCTATATGACTCCATAGCCCAACGGACAAGGCACATGGTCTGCTAGGTTCTTGGAAACCTCACAGGGAGGTCTCCATCCTAGTTGGAGCTAGATGTTAGCACTGAAAATGTACTATTAAATTTTGAGCGTTTTATTCAATTTGTGCTATATTTTCCCATCTCAAGGTCTTCTGCTTCTTGTCATAACCCTGCAACTTCCCGTTAAGCCTTGATAAGCTCCTATAGATCTCGTTTCCCAAAAATGCTTTGTCGCTCTGTCTTTGACCTACAATACAAAAATACAAATAAATTGCTATTTAGTTATGAGCCTTAGTCTATGCTTTTAGATTTTTAAATCTAAAAAATAAATATTTGTTTTTATTATTTTAAAACCTCATTACCAAAAGATAGTGTGTGTGCTTAAGAGTTTCACTCCTAAACTACCCTAAACATAAGCTGTATCACAGCCATATCACATATGCCAAATTCCTAGCCTACATGTCGAATGCTAGTCTCCATACAATAGTAACTAAATCCACGCATATCACCTAATCCATGAGTTAACTCAAAGTTCTAATCCAAACGCCAAGTTCTTGCAGGTTCAAAAGATTTTAATTTTTGCATCCCGAGCTTCTGAAGGAAGGTCCAAGGTTCGGTTGACTATACTTACCTGCCATAAATTAGTTGGTTATGACATTACAAGGTCATAAGGCAGGAATGTTTTCCTTCTTCCTGTGCATTTAGGAGGGAGGCACAATCAGCACAAAGGACTATCTCTCACTCTCAGGTGTGAGCGGTTTGCATAAGTCATGATCAACTATTGATCAAATTTTCAGATATATAGAGGCTCATCTCAGAAGAATAGGCTTCATTGTTTATACTTATGTGAGCATGGTGTGTGATGTACTAAAGAATGTTATCCCTAAATTTGTGGTGCATTGTCAAGTTCGTGAGGCCAAGTGCTCTTTGCTCAACAACTTTTATACTCAAGTAGACTGGAAAAGAAGACCAAAAAGATTCAAGAGAAAAACAAGAAACTACATAAGATGACTAGGCTCTTGAAGATCAAGCTTATGCTCCAAAAAAAATCTAAGCCTATTGCTCATCCAGGTTTAGAAGATATTGCAAAGGTTGCAGAGACCCTCCACGAGAAACCTTGAAACTCAAGAAGTTGAGAAGAAACGCAATTTTGATATTTTGAAGAGTCTTTCTAAGACTGAACTTTCGGCAGCTTGTGGGGTTTGAAAACAGTTCCTTAACTACTGAAAGCTCAGAGACAGACAGATCAACCTTCTTTTTTCCCAGATCATGTTTTTTTTATTCCAAATGGCATGAGGGTGATTTCTATTGAAAAATAATAACTAAAGGCATACATATCAGCATTATGTTCCATCTTTTGAGGCGCTAGAGAAGAGGAAAAGACTAAGTGAACTGCCTATTTTTGGCAAATAATTTCTCTACTATCAAGGTGAAATTTTGACTTGATTCACTGACTTGTGAAGACTATGAAAAACCACTGAATATGTCAAATATTATTAAAGATCATCATGATAAGGGTTTGACCCTTAAGATAGGATTTTATCCTAATTTTGTAAATTGTTTTGACTTTTCTATATTTAGTATTTCAGATCCAATTTCGTAGGGTCTTGAACTATTTTGTAAAGGCTATAAAGCCTGTGACTTTTGAATAATTAAGGGTTCGACCTTGGGGAATTTTTCACACTCTGTACTTAAGCTTCTCGTTTGTAGATCAATTAATACAAGCTTCTTTTGCAATTACCTATTCATATTTACATTTTCTTGTCTATTATATATTTGCACATGGATGTTCAATTCATGTTTATTATGTTTGTCTAAAGCCCGATAGTTGTCATCCTATCTTTTCTTTGATGAGTTGAATTGCAAATATCATTTAATCATTGTGACTGACCATTCTTGTATCTTTATGTTTGAGTCTTCTAGCATAGTAAGAATTCTCCATACATCCACTTATTTACAAACCCTCTGAATAGTGATAGTTAAAATCCTTGTCATTTGGTTATGTTTATGCATGTCTTGAGAGAGAACGTTTGATTTAGTCATCTGACTTGATCCAATTGAGAGAATAATTAAGAAAATAGTTAAGATAGAAGGATTCTTTGAGCTACAACCTAGAAGGACACCTGGAGTGATAACACATCTCAACAAATTCCATTGATTATGACATTGTTGTGGGATCTTTATGGGCTGAGGAAATGAGGAGAAGGCTCAGTAAAAAAACCTCAACAGAAAAAGTAATGGTGGTAAGAGGTCAATATATAGAAAGAAGGAAAGATCAAAGGGGAACATCATGGTCTAAGTCAAAATCCAAGAAGAGTAAACATAAATGTTGGTTCTATGGAAAATTAGGGCATATTAAGAAGGATTGTTGGAAAATACAGAATGCATCCTAAGAGGACTCAACAAAGCATGAAAAGTAAGATAATTTAGCTTAAAAAAGTTTAGGTATGGTTGATGAGGTATTGTATACTTGTGATGTTTCACGTCAAAATCATCATTGGTTTTTAGATTTTGGTGCATCCAATCACATGTGTCTTCATAGAAATTGGTTCTCAACTTACCAATCTATTGGTGGTGGTGGTGTTTTTATGGGAAATGATTTTTCCTATAAATTTGTTGGGGTTGGTAGCATCTGGATTAAAATGCATGATGGTTCTATAAAAACATTAACAGATGTAAGGAATGTACCTGAACTTAGAAAGAACTTGATATCTTTGGAAGTTATATATTATGTTGGTTGTAGGTGTACAACTCAAGGTGGAGTATTGAAGGTATCCAAAGGAATATTAGTAGTCATGAAGGCAAAGAGGATCATAAACATTTATCAGCTTGAAGGAAGGACATAAATAAATCAAGAAGTGGTAGCATATGAAGGTTCAAGTGACTCTATTCATTTATGGCATCAAAATTTAGTTCATGTGAGTGAAAAAGGGCTTAAGGTATTGGTTGATCGTAAGTCACTTCCAAGTTTAAAGTTTCTGAATTTGAATTTCTACAAGTATTGTCTGTTTGGAAATTAGTGTAGAGAACATTTTAAAACATGAAGACGCATAAGCAAGGGTATCCTTGATTACATTCATTCATATGTTTGGGGACCATCCCATATATTTTCTTTTGTAGGAGCATCATTTTGTGACATTGATAGATGATTACTCCAGAAAGTTTTGGGTCTATTTACTTAAAATAAAAGATGATGTATTTAATACTTGTAAGCAATTCAGAGATTTGTTTGAAAAGAGAACTCACGGTTCAATCAAGTGTTTAAGAAAAAATAATGGAGGTGAGTTCACTTCTATATAATTTGAAAACCATTGCAAGGAAGCTAGGATCGAAAGACATAAGACCACAGTTTATGCTCCTCGGCAAAATGGTGTTGTTGATCACATGAATAGGACTCTTCTAGAGAGATCAAGGAGAATGCTTAGTAATTCCAAGTTGTAGGAGGAATTGTTGGATGAATTAGTTCTTACATCATGCTATCTAATAAATCGGTCACCATTAACTCCAATAAATTGTAATATTCCATAAGAGGTATGGAGAGTTCATTGATGTGACTATTCAAATCTGAGAATATTTGGTTGTGATGCTTACGCTCTTATTTATAAAGATGGGCATTCTAATTTGGATAATATATCAAAGAGATATGTCTCTTTTGGTTATGGTGATGGATTTAAAGGGTACATATTGTGGGATCCTACTGCCCATAAACTCATCATAAGATGAGATGTAGTATTTGATGAATCCTCACTCTTAAAATAAGAACTAGTCTATGTTGAAGTGAGGCAAGAATAGGTACCAAAAGTTCAATAAATTCAGTTGGAGACTTAACTATCTTCAGAAAGGGAGGATCATGAAAAATTTCTAGAAGAAAAAGATGAAGATGCAAAAAATATCCAAGAAACTAAGGATATACCTCAACTATCTCTAAGGATATCTACATGGGCCAAGAATCCTCCTACAATGTATGATGATTATGTTTCATCTATGGCTTTGGTTTCTATTGATGGATAACCTAGTTGCTATCATGAAGCAATTAAAGTATTTGAAGGAACTGAATGGAAATAATCTATGAAAGATAAAATGGATGCCTTAGAGAGGAATAAAACATGGGACTCGATAGAACTTGCAGAGGACATGAAGGTTGTCAGTTGCAAGTGGGTCTACAAACTAAAAAAGGGTGTTGATGATAAAGTTGAAAGGTATAAAGAAATACTGGTAGAAAAGGGTATTCTCAAAAGGAAGGTATTTATTTTCATGAAATATTTTCATCAATTGTGAACCTTGTTTCAATTCATGTTGTGTTATCACTAGTTTCTTTACTTGATCTTGAGTTAGAGAAACTATGTTAAAACAACATTTCTATATGGAGATTTGGATGAGGATATATATATGGAACAAACAGAAGGGTTTCTTTAGGATCAAAATAAGAGGTTTGTTTGCAAACTTAAGAAGTCATTGTATGGCCCAAGGCAGTCTCCCAGGCAATGGTACAAGAAGTTTGTTTCCTTCATGGTGAGCATAAATTTTACAAGAAGTGAATATGATCACTGTGTTTACTTTAAAAAGTTGGAAAATGACATATTCATTATTTTGGCATTATATGTTGACGATATGCTTGTGGAAAACAAAAGAATGGTCGAAATAAATAGGTTAAAGACTTAGTTGGCTAGGGTGTTTGATATGAAGGATCTAGGAGCAACAAAACAAATCTTGGGCATGGAGATACAAAAAGACATGAAAATGGTAAGTTGTGGTTATCACTACAGAAGTAAGTGGAGAAAATATGTCTGGGATTCAATATGAATAATGTGAAACCCATACAGATCCCTTTGGATTCCCATTTCAAGCTTTCTTCGGGTTTACGTCCTAGTAATGACGAAGAAAAGGATTATATGTCTCGTGTACCATATGAAAATGCCGTAGGAAGTTTGATGTATGTGATGGTGAGTACTAGAATAGTTATTTCGCATGTAGTTGGTGTTGTCAGTAGATACATGGAAAAACCAGGTAAAGAGCATTGAGAAGTAGTGAAATGGGTGCTTCAGTATCTTAGAGGCACAAATAATTATTCTATCACATATGATGGTACCAGTGATTCAGTTTGCGGTTATGTAGATTCAAATTTTACAGGTGACTTGGACAAAAGGAGATCCACTTCAGGATATGTTTTTACTCTTGTAGGAGGATGTTAAATAACTGAATAAATCTAAAGATAAATATCAACAATAAACCAATAATACACACCAAACCATTCACCCAAATAATGAACAAAAGAAATAGTCAAAACCATTAAGATATGGTAGAAAAAAATATTATTCCTTAAGGAATGAATGCACTCCTCAAGCAATGTTTAATACATTTACAATATTCTTGCACTCCTCAAGCAATGTTTAATACATTTACAATATTCTTCACTATGTTTCATTACATTTCTTACACTTCTTTATATAGCTCTATCTATCTCCTAGGAACCTTCTATAGAGTCTTCTCACATTTATTACATCTAACTACCATAGTGAGCCTTTATTAATATAGTGCACCTAGTCCACCTTACATTGAATGACCACATTCTCATATATTAAATGACTTCCGCTAATAATACATAACCACATTCCCATTGGGTACCTCCCTAGGTGTCCCATATTACCTCCCTAGGTATACCACATTCCATCCCCCTTCAAATGCTATGTCCTCGAAACACGAGAAGAAACCATACAATATGATCGGCTAAGCAATACAACCAACTGGTACCAAGTACGACCATCCATCCATCCCAATGGAAGTCGAACATGATGTCCATTTGTTTCCTTTCCACCCTAATCTTGATCTACATTATGTCGATGTTTCTCTTGGATTAGTTCTCTAGCCTAATGTCTTATTGTAGTGCTATTAAGCCTCCATGCACCTCTTTATTGGTTTCATTTTTAGTTCCCTGCTGGTGCATAAATGTGTTTATGCACACGCCCTTGCCTTGATGATTGTTGTTTCTCTACGTGATGTGGATGGAGATATACAACAATTTCAGGAATATGTTTTTTTTTCCATTGCTTCCTTAGAAAGTGACATCCACTCCCAAAAGTCAAATGGTGTCCACCATGTGTGAGCATCTTCTCTCAAACGAATATGTAGACAAAATTTTCACTTCTCTTTCCATTCCGACTTGTGGGACTTTAAGAAGTATTAAATCCTAGGACCATCATATTTTATTGTAAAATACATCTTGCTTGGAAAAAATATTCAACCAAAACTAGGATTTAAAAATAAATTAATGCAGAAAATCGCGGCTTTTTCCGGAAAAACCCTGAAAAACCGTTGAATTTAAAATACTCATAACTTTACTTCTCAGAATCTGTTTTGGGTGCTTTGTTTTTTGAAATCGGGTAATTTTACGAGAGGAATTCAAATATCCAATTTATTTGACCAATTTATGCTTATAAATGTTCATATATGAACTTGAAGTGTGTTGCCCTCTTTTTTCCTAGAAAAAATCTACAAAACAGATCCAAAACATTCTCCCCTTCTTTGTTCAAAGAAAGTGCTCTGATACCAATTGTTAAGTACCTATGCCAGTTCTACAAATATATTTCAATGAGACCAAGAATAAACCATAAACCATTCACCATAACATGAACACAAGAATATAGAAAACCATTGAGGTAGGGTAACACCGTATATTAATCCTTAAGGAAGGATAGCACGCATCAAGCAATGTTGTACAATGACAATAATCTTCACCATGTTTCATTACATTGCTTACACTTCTTTATATAGCTCTATGTATCTCCTAGGAACCTTCTACAGAGCCTTCTCACATTTATTATATATAACTACCATAGTGGGTCTTTATTAATATAGTGGACCTAGTCCACCTTACATTGAATGACCACATTCTTATATATTAAATGACTTCCACAAATAATACATAACCACATTCCCATTGGGTACCTCCCTAGGTACCCCACATTACCTCCCTAGGTATACTACAGAGGACCTGTTAGTTGGATGTCAAAGCTTCAAAACGTAGTTTCTTTATCCACTACTGAGGCAGAATATATGGCTACTTCACATGTATGCAAGGAGTCAATTTGGTTAAAAGGTTTGTTGGGTGAATTTGGAAGGGTGTAGGATAAGGTGAAAGTATTCTTGGATAGTCAAAGTGTTATTCATTTGGCTAGCAATCCTGCATACAATATTAAGAAAAATAATATTTTTATTAAATACCATTTTGTAAGACATATTGTTGATGAAGTGGGAGTGGCTCTGTAGAAGGTCGATACAAAAGTGAATTCTACAGACATGTTTATGAAACCAGTTTTGTTAGAGAAGCTACGATGTTGTTTTCCTTCTCTTGGCTTGTAGAAAAGGTGATGAATTAATTCGAGCATGATATATCAGGTAAATTGTTGTCAAGGAGGAGGTTGTTGAAAAAGTGTCAACTAATTTCCCATGTTGTAGCATGCACATCAGTTAAATTCAGAATGTGCATACATGTACTTTTCAGTGACAAGGTTGTGTAACTAGTGGATTGGGTTGTAATCAGTTTTTCTAACTGTCTATAAGATCCTATATAACTAGCATACCCCTAGAGCTGTGGAGATGCAATACACTGGAGTGCATTGTGTTTGTGAGGAGAGGATGGTTATATGCATTTGATTGGCTATTCTAATTCTCCCTTGAATAATAAGAATATTGATTATCATTACCCCGTGGTTTTTTTCCGTACAGGGTTTCCACATAAATATTTGTGTTCATTGTTGTTATGTATTGTAGTTCTTATTTTAGTTCTCATTTTTAATTCTTTCCATTAATCTTTCTCTGTGTTAAGAACCAAAGCACCACAACAGATATACAAGAAAAATATGAAAAATCTATTTTATTATTATCAAACCCTTGGGGTAAGGCAACACCATACAATGAGTCTTATTATGGAAGGGATCCTCTCCTATTTACTTGCCTCTTCAAGGGGGCATCCTCTTATTGATCTACTGCTCCAAATACAATAATTATTTTCATATCTCATTACATTGCTTGAACCCCTTTATATAGTTCTACAAGATCACCTAAGAACATTCTAGAGGAGGAATATTCTAGAAGTAGAACCTTCTAAGAAGTCATCTTACATTTATTATATCTAACTACCATAGTGGGTCTTATTTAATAATATAGTGGACCTAGTCCACATTACATTAAATGGCCTCCACTATTATCATTATGGGCCCTTTGGGCCCCCACACTACCTCTCTAGCTATCTAACATTCCAAAATATGGCCAGTGCATTCTTCAACCCAAAAGGTATGAATGTGTACTGGTAAGATCCCCATTCTATGAAAAAAATAGTCTTATACCTATCTTCTGGAGTTATCTTGATCTAATGGCAACCTGAGAATCCATCTGTAAATGAGTAAGCTTCATGGCCTCCCACATTATCTAATACATCATCTGTGAAATGGGTGGGAAAAGGGTCATGTAAGAAAACTTCATTCAATTTTCTCAAATCTACACAGATCCTTATCCCAGCTTGTTTATTTTATTGCACTATAGGGCGTATCTATTCATATTCCTCTACTAGTTCTATGATATCATCTTCCAACATTCTGTCAATCTCATCTTTCACTTTCTACTTATACACTGGATTCAATCTGTAAGGTCTATGTCTAACAGGTCTTGCCTCAGGTTTGAGAGGTATCTTCATATCTCCTAGTTCTCATGTTATGCCTTTCATCTCTATAAAGGTTGTTGGGAACATGTCATTGTATTCGCATAGTAACTTTGTTATTCTTTCCACTATTTGTTCATCCCAATAGTCTCTAATACTTGCCATTTCAGGATTATCAATTGTCCAAATGTTGAATTTCTTCACTTTGATAGGTGTAGCAAATAATTCTGATTCCAAAGATGGACCTTCCACCTCTCTTTATTTTTCAATTTCTGTAATATGAATGTTGTGCAGGTCATCCTCATATGGTGTCTCTTCTTCCATGTCATAGCATGACAATAGTTCCTTGATTGTATGTTAGTTCTGTTATTGATACTATGTCATGAATTCAACCTATGGTTGATCAATAAATGTCACCCCTCTTATATGTTTGAGTACTGAATCAATACTAGGGTTCTCATGTTCACATGAGAAGGTTACTATAAAATTATGTTGTAACATTGTCCATTCTATAGTGCCTCTATGCATTTCTTGGTCTACATACTAGTTCTCTGGAATTCCTTCCAATGTGTGGATGAAATGATGAGGCCATTCTTCTGATGGTGTCATCTTCCATAGTGTTATTCATTTCTCCAAATGTTCAATTGGTGTCCCCTGTCCATCATATCTATGTATTTTATTGTTTCTTTGTTCTGCACCGAATCTAATGCACAGAAGTTGCTTACATTGGTACCAATCCTTAATTGTTTCTTTGTGTGCACCCCACCATCTTTTAGGTGTTTCCTTGAGTTCAATGTCCAAGGATAAGAGCTTATGATTCTCTAAGAATTCGTCTTCGTATCTTGTTAAGAATTCTTCTAATTCATTTACCCCATGAAAACTAGGGGGTTCTCTTATCTCTTTCCCAACCCATCTTACTGTGTGGTTTATTCTTATGCACCTTCTTGTGGAGACTTCATGTAATCTCTACTTCCAATTCTCCAAACTTGTATCTGAGTCAGAAGCACATGATGTAATGCTCCTCTAGTTGAGTACCCCATCTATAGTTGGGTTGGCATAATCTTCTCCATGCGCGGTGGTTCTGTATAACTGGTTTGTTTCCTCCAGATCTAAGAAAGTGGGATCTACAAACCTTTCTCCTTTTGATGGATATAACGACGCAATGAATATGTATTCTCCTGATTCAAATGTCATTTTCCTTGTCTTCAAGTTGATTATGGCCTGGTTATCAAATTCTAAAGCTAATCCGAGCAATGTTGGATAAGGTGTTGTGCCATCCATTATTTCTATCACTTCAAAGTCTGCTTGAGTGTGAGGCAATGGAAAACTATTGGAGCTATAGGACATTGCTGAGGAGGAGTCTTCCAAATTCTCCCTCATGGATTCATGGTCAGGCTAGGGGGTGATTCAGGCAAGAAACTTTGGTTGCCTTATTCTACGGTTGGGAGGAACATGGTTGTTCCTTTTGTCTTCTCGCGAATTGGTTCAGATATGTAAACCTTTCCTTACTATGTTATTGGATGTTTGGTGTGTAACTGATACTATGAATCTAATTTTTCTAAATCAAAATAATTATTTCAATGGATGATATCTATCATGGTATTATATTTACAATCACAGTCTAAATTCTGCAGTGGTCCCTCCCGAAAAATCTGGAATACTAGGCAAATTTATTTAAATTTACGATTTGATTTTAAGAGAGCACATCCATCTACAAGATAGGTTTAATCTGAAGTCGAAATGCTAGGATACTCTGCATGCTTGAAGAAGACCAATCTGTATAGATATAGGTTTATTTATGTGACTGAAGTATTAAACAGATCTAAATTAGAGCATTTAGATAGGTTTAATCTAAAGCTAAAATGGTAGGATACTTTGTATGCTTGAAGAAGACCAATCTGTATAGATATAGGTTTATATCTGTGACTGAAGTATTAAATGTATCTAAATTTGTGCATTCGAAATTGAGTAAATTTGTGCTGAAAGGAAACATTTAAATGTATCGCTAATTCCAAACAATCATGATTCTTAAAGAGTCTTCATGTCCATTATATTTAAGAATTGAAGAGAAGTATGAAACAACAAGAACCTTATGGACCTCCTTACCCTTGCAGGCCACCATTTTCCTTTAACTTTTTTGCAATTCAGGAGTTCTTGTGTGTTGGTGTTTGGCATTTGAAACCACGAAATCCTAAACCATGAAACCTCAAAGTGATGGTCTCATTTTCCTTTAACATTTTCTCAATTTGAGAGTTGTTGTGTGTTGGTGTTTGGCATTTGAAACTGCGAAATCCCGAACCCCTAAACCCCGAAGTGATGGTCCCATTTTCCATTAACATTTTCACAATTCGGAAGTTGTTTGGTGTTGGTGTTTGGCATTTGAAATCACAAAATCCCGAACCCCGAAACCCTAAAGTGTTGCACCCACAGTCTTTCCTCATTTTGCGATTCGGCAAACAACATGGTTTTTTGTTTCTTTTGTGTTTGACATTTGTATTTGCCAAAACCCGATTGACCTGTAATTTTTTTCACAAAAAAAAATTTTGCACCCGTCACTAGAATGGTTGTCGTAACGAGGCGGTTCGTTACATATGGTATCAGAGCGGGTTCGACCCGCGACTTGGGATTCGCTACAGTTTCCGTTGACGTAATGGTATTGATTATTCTGTTGTTGATTGAGCTGTTTGTCTGTGTGCCGGTAATCATGGTTAGAGGACGCCGCGGAGGCAGACGACGAGGTGCTAGGGGAGGCGGCGTGACGCCTCCAGCAGCATCCACGCCTGAGGGGTCTAACCCCCAGGGAGGCGAGCAGTTCCTTGGACAGGAGAAGATCGCAGTGGCCGATGTTGTGGGGATGATGAGATCTTTCCAGCGCATGTCTGAGGCGCTGATCAGCAGGTTAGACAGAGATGAGGCCAGGGCGCCGACACCTGCTGAGGTTCCGCCGCGCGCACCGGCCGTTACTGGCAGT
>ML828768.1:20235-38717 GCA_009831015.1 Picea engelmannii | reverse complement strand
CGTCGCGCAAAGAATTACAAGTCAGCGAGTGGCACCCTTGGAGCACGTGGTGCGTCCTGAAGGGCACGTCGCACGACCGAAGAAATCAAGGCGAGTGGCACCCTTGGAGCACGTAGTGCGTCCTGAAGGGCACGTCGCTTTGAAGATGATGATGAGACCGCCTAGATGACCATGAGACCTTAGCACATGATGATTCTTAAAATGACCCTCCCTAATTAATTTGTCTCCCTGTTCAAATCAAACCTAGAATAAAACATCCCTAAAATAGACTTGATTGGCCCTAAGAAGGATCCTCCAAAAATAAACCTAGGGCTTAAACTAACACCCACCTAGGAGTTGATTAAAGACGTCGAAAAAGTAATGAGGGGGTAAATTTAAGCTAAACCCTTGGTGTTTAATTTATATAGGAGACTTAAATTTTTAAGGAGGGGAGTATTAAAAACAAGGATTTAAATAAATAAATAAATAAATAAATAAATAATACAATAAAAATGTTGTCTATATATATATATTGAAAAAGAATGTATAAGCGCTTTATCAATTGGGGGATCAACAAAATATATATATATATATATATTTAATAATAAATAAAAATGGGGAGAGGGAATAGAAGAAGAAAAGTAATAAATAAATAATATAAAATAAAAATATGGAAACATGAATTAAAGGAAACTTAGATTTTGGAAAGTAGGGGACATTGGGGAAAAAGCGAAAAAGAATCATCATTTAAGTACTTACTAAATTTCAGAAACATCATTTAGGGAAAGAGAATAAAAGCAAGAGAGGGAATCTAGGGACCCTAGGAGAAATTCAAGGAGCGATTTGGGGGGTGTGAGGAAATTTAGATTTTTAATTAATAAACAGAAATTAATTTTGGAGAACCCTAGGGATGAGCGACACTTGGACGACGGAGATTGTTCAAGTGGTTTGTCATTAAAAATTAATTAATTACTAATTAAGAAAGTAGGTGAGTCTCATTTGGCTATAAAAGAAAGGGAAAGGAAGGATTAAGGGATGAACGGTGAGCGTAACGTTACGCTGCCGAATTGGGGTTTGACGGATTTTCTTGTGAGGAGTTGGGTGTAAGCTCAGCTTGTTGGAGTGGTAGCATGGAGGTGTCTACATCCCGCCCAACACAACAGACCAAACACTCACTGACCACGATCAAGTACCACATAAATAAGAAGAACAATGCGCCCCTTACGGAAGGCGCATGACAAGGATTACAAATTTATGAACCATCATTAATGACATTTCTTTATGTGTTCCGGTGAAAACATTACCTAAACGTCACAATACAAGACCTATGCCTCTTCCAAATCCTCCTCTACCTCGTCCTCCACCTCTATAGTCAGTTCGATCTCCTCGTGGTGCATTGTACTGAGGCACTTGATTATACTACGTGGGGTTATACTATTGTTGTACAATATTATATTGTGGTTGCACAATGTTATATTGTTGTACTGAGGTGCAGGTTTCCCTACGATCATTTCTGCCAGCACCCTATAGGTATCTAAAGTTCTTTCCCTTATCAGCTCCATCATCCTACAACCTTTATCATCATGACCTATTGACTTGCAAAAATTGCAATATGAGCTCTTGGGTACTTTATGGTACTTCTGCATCATGGGACAATGATATGGATCATGCCCATGTGTCTTACAGATCTCGCACCATGGTCCTCTTGTTGACAAAGGGTTCGGTACACCTGTTTCCATGTACTGCACGAAAGTTGGGCATTCATTCTTGTGGTGTCCTTCTGTCTTGCATGTGGTACACCAAATATATTGTCTTTTCTCTTTTCCCTTATTTTGGTTCAGTTGAAATGTGAGGCTCTTCAGATCCTCCTTCAACTCCTCTATTTTTGGATCTATCTTTTGATACTAGTTCTCTTCCAGCTATAAGGCTCCCTGCAGAGGCTCTTGCTGAGTTTGAAACTTCTTTTGTCTCAATGTTTATTTCAAATGTGGTAATAGTGAATTCACAAAGAAATGTCTATGTTGCATGTCAGTCATGAAATACTTCAACTTACCCTTCAACCGTTTGAACCTTTGATCAATCTCCCAAACAGAATCACCTGGTTTATGTCTGATTTCAATCATCTCATTCATGTACTAATTTTCTAAACTAGGCTTCTAAAATTTGTTTATCAGTAGCTTCTTGACATCTACAATCATCCTTGTTGTTCCTGGTGGATTGTTTAAAACTAACCTCTTATACCAGTCCAGTGTGTGGTCTCTTAGTGTGATAGATAATTGCGCAAGTTTTGTATCCTCATTTGTGATCTATTTTGCTTCCCATCTCTTTTCAGAGATGAACAAATTATTTTTTGGGTCCTCAAATGCCTCTCCACGAAATTCTGGTAGCCTAATGGTGGGATCATGTCCTGGCATATTGAACTATGATGAACTACTACCTCCGCGTAGTGTAGATACTTGACTACTACTTCCTGAACTGGCTCCTCCAGTTGTTAATCCTTGATTGGATGTACTTCTTATTGTCTTTCTTCCACTAAAATTTGGTTGTCTAAATGGTGGTGTTCTTTCTGGTGTATTACTCGCACATGGGGTTATGGGTTCCACACTGACACTCACATGGATGGGAGTTCTTCCTTTTGTTCCCACCCTTGGACCTATTTTCTTCTTTTCATATGTTTCACGTAGGATTTCCTCAATCTACTCCACATCCTAGAGATCCTCTACCTCTTATTCATCACTTGCCAAGCCCTCTCTATATAATATGGCTCTCTTCTTATTATTCATCTTATATTGGTAGGGTACTCCACTGCGCATCTTTCCAGTTGTTTCCATTATCTGTTTTATCTAATCTTCTCTATCATGATTGGGTCCATGGACTCCTCCTTATTTCCCTTATCCATCTCATCCTCCATTTCTCCACCTCTTGGTAGTGCTTCCCCCCTTCCCCCATGCACACATGGAAGTTTAGTTGTCTGATTCCATAGTCATCACACCATTGTTATACAGTTAAATCTTGATTGAAATATACAACAATATGATATACCTACCTCTATTTCCCTTTCGAAACTCTTTCTCTACTGCGTTGTAAGACTTTGTGGTATCTACTGTATATTCTATGATAAACCCTGCAACAATATTATCTAACCAGAAATATATTGTGCACGTGAATTTGTTGTTAACCTGTTGTAACTGTGTGATCTCCATCAAATTCCACTTGAGCTATCTGATTCGATTTGTAGGGTGGTTGTCTTTTAACATTAATATCCACTCCTGCAACACATGGAATAAATCACAGAAAAATACCTCATGCAGGTCGCTAAACATGTACTTGTCTAGATATTTGTGCGGTGTTATCTTAGGGTTTATGTTATACATCTTCACAAATTCAAGCTCCTTTGTTTTCAACCATATTTTGATATCCTCCTTCGTTGGATTCAACGGTCTAAACACTCCCTTTTTAGGCCTTCATTCTTCGCATGCTTCTTCTGCAAATCCCATTCACTCAATCCCATGTAGTCCCAACTAGCAATAGAACCATTTGTGTAACAACCCTAAGTAATTAATCAATTGTCATGATTTAAATAATTGTTTAATGTATATTAGTTAATTAATTAATTAATTAAGTTCATGGTTAAATATTTGGTTAATGAATTTGAGTTTAATAAATTTTAATTTATTAAATGGAAACTTAATGTATCGAATGATGGAACCATTAAAGAGAAAGGGGATAAGGTGGTTGGCATTGAATGGAGGGATAAGGTGGGTGATTCTTAATGAAAGGGAGAAGACGGTGAATGAGAGAGGGGGAAAGGAGGATAAAATAAGGGAAAAACACTCGAGAAGGGACTTTTGGGGTTTTTTGGGGAGAGCATCATTTTCAGAGGAGAGGACTGTATTGTTGGTTTGGGGCTGGAGTAGCTTGTTGGAGGATGATAGTAGTTTTTTCTTGAGGAACTTGTTGGATTTTGGTGGACTAAGACAGGGGGCACCTGCTGTTGGGAGTTTTGGGCTTGGGGGCCAGGAATCCTGGAGCTAGGGATCCAGAGAGGCTCTGTTCCTAGTTGGCTTGGAGGTTAGTCGGTTTTGGGCAGAGCATCAGGCAGAGTTGGAGAACAACAGTAGCATCAATTATAGGTATGTATTTTCATTATTATATTGTGTTATGTGGTTTATTATCATGTTGTTGAATATGATGAATATGTGGTTTGTTATGATGCTAAATATGTGGTAAATTATGATGCTGCTCATAAATTTTAATTATGCTGAATAATGAATGGTTAAAAGTTAGGATAACATTTCTCTATTTTAACTTATGTTTTATAAGGCTCTGTTGGAAGAGACCTTACAATTTGTTGGTTATCCTTTGTTGGTTATTCTCTTTTTATCTACTTCTTGGAGGACCTAAGTTCATATCTGAACAAGTTTCCAACAAAACCCTCTAAAACTATCGACCCTCCTGGTAAACCATAACGAAACTTAGCACACTGAATGTATTGCTCAGTCTCACCTGAGATAGTTCTATGGGTGACTGTAATTCTCAGGTGCTTACAGCCTAGGAAAGAGTGGGGATCGTGGATTGGATTTGATCTTTTTTAGGCCTTAAACTGATTACTCAATCTACTATTCTTAAGATCCATTCATTTGTGAAATTGATGCATGCATTCTAATAGATCTAACTAACAATGTATGTGTAAATCAATTATTAACAGGAATTAAAGATGATCAACCATTATTAAGAAAGTAAACATGCATTCAATCATCACATAGTTCACATGTATTACCATGGTTCACCACCTTCTGGGCTACATCCACAAAGATCTGGCTTCTTAAGCTCTTTTATACTGTTTGCTGCAAAATGTGGTGCCTCGTGCACTACAATTCTGATCATACAATCATGATCAAGGTTCCACAACCTCTATGAGGTAGACTAGATCACACTAGGCTCCCAGCCTGTGATCTAACCCTCAATATCTACCTACCCAACTCTTTTGCATCTCAACATCTTACAAAAATGTATGACACCAATTTCTTACAATTCCCAATTAACTTGGAACGTACTTCCAACAAGAACACCAACCCCGACCTAGACCTCCTAGGTTCTTATTTATACTACTTTACAAGCTCATTAGTTGTTACAATCTCTTACCAAAACCCTAACCTTAACATGCTTAGGTTTTCATGCATGCACGCCTTGCATGCTTCCCTCCTTTGCATGCAGATTTCCCTCGCACATGCTACTTTTCTTTCCAGTTGTTCTTCTCCAAAATTGGGTTTGATCCTCCAAAAATAGGTACTTCCTCAAAATAGGCATGTGCCCAACAAGAGGGACAAAAGGGCTAACTCTAAAACATTCCCCACCTTCTACATGGCATCATATTTAGTTGACATCATTTTTACTTTTAACCCTTTCCAAAGATTGAACTGGAATTGAAACATAGAAGAAGCTTGAATTGATGCTTATTGTCAAGGCATGTGGGAAAATAAGTACAAGAGAAACTATACACAACTTTGTGATTTATTCATTGACCCCCTTTATAAGTTAATATTTTTCAAGGAGTTCCCTATACTAAGTACAGAGGCAATGAGACTATTGAGAGGCATAGAAAATTGACACTTGTAATATAAATATACATATATGAGGATTTATAGAGTCATTGCTCCCCCTCGTTTATTGTCTAAATATGTCTGAGACAGATAATTCTTGGAGAAATTTCCTACCAAACAATTTTAAAGGGTTTTAATGCATCACTAGCCAAAGATGTCGGGAAGATAAATTTTATTTACTATAACATATATATGGGGCACTATGTGGTAATAAAATCTAAACAAACCAAGCCAGAAGCTAACACAATTATATAGTACAAGTTTTCATAAGGGCAATTTCAAAGGAATAATCCTTTGGGATTGGTTTCCGAGCATAATGTTATGGTTCCAATAACATGACATTATGCCAATTAACAATGGGATCACGAGATGCCATACTAGAATGAAATTACATTAGATCAATTTCTTATGAGGTTTGAATCAAAATATTTTACTCCTACTCATAGAATGACCTTGGATGAGGAGATGGAAATAATCAAACAAAAATTAGGAGACGATGAAAGGTTTTTGAAAAAATGGGAAGAAGTTAAGATAAATGTGAAGAGTAAAAAGATAAAGAAGAAGAAGAACAAAAATTGAAAGAGGAAGTAGAAAGAGATGAGAGTGAAAGATTTGAAACTGAAGAAAGAGAAATATTAGCAATTGAATCAAAGAAAGAATTATAAGAAGATAAATCTAAACAAGAGAGAAGATCTAAAATGGGAAAATATAGAGAGGAAGTTGTGGGAAACACATAGGATAATTAGAAACAACAATCTATCATTGAACTATCCAAAGAGCCAATATAGAATGGTGTTCAACCTCTAAATAGTTGCATTGATCTGACCATGGAGTATATAATCATCCCAAATGAAGGTACACACAAAGGGAAAGAGATAAAGGATAAAGACATCCAAACAGAGGAAATAGCTACACCTAGTATATTCGATAACACTTTATCCTGTGGATATTAGAACATACTAAACCCCATTGAGGATTTGGAAAAATTGGAATTGATAGCATACAATAAGAGAAGGTAAAGCACCGTCAAGAAGACTTAGAGGAGAAAAAGAATAGAATAATATAGTATAGTCCTCTAGATGAAAGAAAATTTTAAGGATCCATACTTTTCTTAAAGTGTATAAACCTTGGAAAATCTTAATAATTCTTAAAATGCCAAGCATAAATTGTTTGGAAATTTTTTTTTGTCAAAATATACAATTTTCTAAGGATTTTATATAGTTTATATAAAATTTTGGCAATTTTGTCGTATAGAATTTGGGCGAATCATTTTAGAAAAAATGGAAAGTAGAGAATCATCTTTTGGAAAAAATATATGGAAAATTAGCCCTTGGATGAAATTTAGCCCCTTAAATTTTCCTTTTTCTACATAATAGAAGAATAAGTGTTTGACACTAAGAGAGACAAATTGATTGAATTACTATCTACAATGTTAGTTGTTAGTCATGGTATCTTTGACACGGAAGTGTCTAAAGTAGTTGATGTGGGTAATTTAGAAAACACTATTGATTTATTAGAAAGTCAAGTCAAGTATTATAGGTCTCCACAAAGTTTGGTTTCCATTTTTGTAAGTCATGTATTAGAAGAGGACTAGGTTAATGTACAAATTAAAATATATTTTTACACCAAAGCATTTCAACTACAAGAGTTGAGTTTACAACTCTCAATTTTATATAAGAAAAATTTGATCTAGAAATAAAACAAGGTAAAACATAAGAGTAAATGAAGTTTGTTAAGAATATTCAAAAGAAAAGATGTCATGAAGATAATAAGATAATGGTACTATGGAAGACTAAGGTGTATGAAATTAAACAAGACATGGAATAATGGAACATGGTGACACATGGAGCTAAAAAGTAGGTAAAAAAAGAATGGACAAAGTGCATAAAGATTTGGGATGTCATAGAAGATAGTAGTACTTAATGCAAACATTCTTTCATTGGTCCTTCACAAATATTTCACTCACTAAACTAGTTCACACCAAATTGGTGTATGAGACCCCCTTGTTTGTGGGACAAGGGACCCCCTCCGCCCAGTGATTTGGCTGGTAAGATCTCTAGAGGTATACATACTGGAGCAACCTTCCCCGCTCCTCGGAGGGCGATCGTGTACACCAGGACCTTCTCTAACTCTGGCCTGAAGAGTTGGATGCTCCTCTAATTCCCCTCAGGAATTCTCTACCCACAGCTTGCTCCTTCACTGATATCCCTTGCCAAATCGGGAAATCGGAATTCGCAAATTCACGAATTCTATGGTCGCAGGTTTCTTGTCTTTCAATTCCCCGAGACCCGAAGTGTCGATACTACGCTGACACCTGTCCTCACTGCTGGGACGCTTGGACCCACACACGCCTGTGGAAATCGGAAAATCGCCTATCGAGAATTCGTGATTTCCGTAGCACCGTTTCACGGACCTTCCAAGTCCCGAACTCCAAAACGCGATGCCACCTGTCTATACCCTACACTATCACCGTGGGACCCTTCGCAATTCGGGGTTTCGTGATCTTCCTGCGATCCCTTCGACACTAAAAGTCCCGAACTGCCGAATCCCGATTCTCCGGGATCTCACGCCACGTGTCCACGCTGAGATCTACGGCCCCAACGACTTCGGGAAATCGCGATTCGCGATTTCGACGGGTATGAAACTTTCTCCTCCCCAAACTCTGAATGCCGAATCCCGATGGGCTTTGATCCTCCCTGTGCGCCAACGCCTAACCCTTGCACAACTTCCTCGTAATCTGATGGCTATCGGGACTTCGCTGATCTACTCGGTGAATCCTAACTGTCAGCTCCTCCCCCTTCAAGGATTTCTGAGAAATAGCCAATTGCCTCGACGACGACCTGTTTTTCAAGCCTGCGCTTGAGACTTCCACTACGCCTTCGTCGACTGACACCTTCGGTGCTTGTTTCAACGATATTTCAAAAGGGCTATCCCTCCTAAGCTTGATATCTCTGAATCCTCTAGAGAATTTGTACACGCTTCTTGCACTCGACCTCCAACAGCTTCTCGAAGTGTTGAGTCCCTCAGATCCTGGACGCTTATGGTCACAGTAATCCCTGCCTTCCTGTACTCAGACTAACTACTGAGACCTCGAATTTTAGTCTGCACTTCTCCTGCACGACTCTGCAAACCCAAAACCGACTCTGGGTGAACGAGAATGAGAGTTCAACTGTTGAGCCTCATCAACGCACTCTATGCGGATGAATTCGACTGCACTCTATGCAGGAATCTCGCAGCTCAACAGAGAAACAATTGAAACTCATTCCCTTCTTTCTCACAGATTTCAATCAACTATGAAATCACATATACAACATATTCAAAGTAAATGCAAGACAGAAAGAAAGTATCCATGAGCATAATATCACACAGAGAAAACAACTCAAACCATGGAATTGAATCAAAAGGTTCTCTTCTATTAATTCAATCTGTGCATGGGTGTTCTTCTCAGTTCTCTGCTTGCTCTTCTTTTCTTGCTCCTGAATGCTCTGAATGCTCTGAATCTGAATTACAATGTACAAAGGAGGGTGCCTATATTCCGTTTGCCCTCACAATTCTAAAGCTATCAAATCTACAATTAATTCCTACCTAACAGCATTAAAATTATTAAATGCCTCAGCTACTAAGGACGTGAGCTTATCCACTCAAGGTCCATATACATATACAAGTGTGCTTCATCAAATCAATACATAAATGTTTTGCGCAACAGTTTCAAGGTGTTTCAAAATCTTGGTGCTGGCGCTGTCCAGCTATCTTTTCTGCTCCACGCGCTGGCTCACTTGATGGGTTGTGGATGCCCCTACATCATACTCCTCGGCTTGAAAACTTTCATGGGTTCCTGTCCATGAGCTCTGGTACGGTCTGTCCATGCTTCTGGATAACTTCTTCTGTTTCCCAGCTAGCATCTTCTACTGGGTGGTTCTTCCACTTAACCAGGTACTCAAAATACTGCTTTCGCCTGGTCTTCTTACCCATCCGTTTATCCAGTATGCACTCCATCTGCGGCTTCTGTGCAACTGGTAACTGCTTCTGCCACCGGATCACTGGTTCCCCAGTTCTTGTGTATGCTTCTCCAACCCTGTATGGGTATAAATCCGAAATATTAAAAATCGGAGATATCCCGATGCCCTTTGGCAACTCAATTTTGTATGCATTCTCTCCAAACTTCCTCAGAATTTTTCATGGCCCAATCTTTTTCATCTTGAGCTTGTTATATGTTCCCCTTGGGAACCTCTCCTTCCTCAAGTGTGCCAAAAGCAAATCACCAACTTCAAACTGAAGTTGTCTCTTCCGCTGATCGGCTTTGCGCTTATACTCTTGATTGGACTTTTGCAGTCGCTGCTTCACCTGACTGTGAAGTTCCTCCATCACCTCAGTGAACTGCTCTGTGCTAGCACTGCTAGTCGTAGCCTGTTCTGACTCCCTGAGTTCAGAAACTCCCCTTGGTTGTGTCCCATATAAAATTTGGAATGGGCTCTTACCTGTACTCCGATTCACCGAATCGTTGTACGCAAATTCTGCCTGTGGTAAGATCTGGTCCCAACTGCTATGGTGTTTTGTCACCAAGCTTCTCAACAAATCCCCCAGACTCTTGTTGACCACCTCGGTCTGTCCGTTCGTCTGTGGATGGTATGCTGAACTAAATGCCAAGTCAGTCCCAAGTTTCTTCCATAGCGTCCTCCAGAAATGACCTATGAACTTTGTATCCCTGTCCGAGACTATGCTTCTCAGCAATCCATGCAATCTAACAACCTCTTTGAAAAACAAGTTTGCGATGTGGGTCGCATCGCTGGTCTTTTGACACGGAATGAAATGTGCCATCTTCGAAAACCTGTCTACCACTACAAAGATGGAATCCACTCCTCTCTACGTTCTTGGTAGTCCTAATACAAAATCCATACTGATCACCTCCCACGGCCTCTCTGGTATAGGCAATGGCTGATATAATCCTACATTCTGTTTTCGGCCCTTTGAATGTTGACAAATCCTGCATCGGTCAACAAATCGTTTAACATCTGCTCGCATGCCTGGCCAAAAATATGATTCGCTCAGCTTTGCGAATGTTTTGTCATGTCCAAAATGACCTGCTAATCCTCCACTGTGCTTCTCTTTCAGCAGATTCTCCCTCATGGAGAAATTTGGAATGCACAGTTGATTGCCTCTGAACAACAATCCCTCCTGGATCATGTAATCCATCCATGGGCTCCGATCCCTGAGAACCGGGTTCTCAGCGGCCTCGTATGCCTCTCCGAAATCTGCATCTCCGGCATACATATCCTTCAGATTTTCAAAGCCCAATGTCTTGACTCTGAATTCCTGCAACAACAAACATTTCCTACTCAAAGCATCAGCTACTTTGTTAGCAGTCCCTGAAATGTGTTTTATCACAAACGTGAAATTCTGCATGTACTCCACCCATTTTGCATGCTTTTGGTTCAACTTCTCATGTTGACTTACAAACTGCAATGCATGATTAACACTGTACAAAACAAATTCCTTGGGTATTAAGTAATGCCTCCACTTTTTCAATGCATGTATGATAGCATAAAACTCTTTATCATCTGTGGAGTACTTCAGCTTTGCATCATCCAGCTTCTCGCTGAAATATGCCACTGGCCTGTCATCCTGACTTAAGACCCCTCCTACGGCATATCCGCTCGCATCACATTTCACCTTAAATGTCTTCTGGAAATCAGGCAACACCAACACTGGTTGCTCTGTTATCTTTCGCTTCAACAGATTGAAGCTTCTCTCCGCCTCTGTTGTCCAATGAAAAATCTTGTGTCGCTTTTTCACGGTGTCCATCATTGCTACGCTAATTCCACTAAAATTCCTGATGAATTTCCTGTAGAAACTAGCCAGTCCATGGAAACTCCTCACCTCGAAAACATTTCTCGGTGATGGCCAATTCCTAATCACATTCACCTTCTCTGGATCCATTTTCAACTCATTTGCTGATATGACAAAACCCAAATAAATGAGCTCTGTCTGCATGAAGGAACATTTCCTCATATTGACCAACAGCTTCTCCTGCTGTAGTCTTCTCATCACAATGGATAAATGTTTCAAATGTTCAGCCTTCGTCTTGCTGAAAATCAATATATCATCTAGATACATGACCACAAATTTGCCAATGAATTCCCTCGGGACTTCATTCATCAGCCTCATGAATGTGCTCGGCGCATTTGTCAAGCCAAATGGCATGACTAGCCATTCATACAAACCCTCGTTTGTCTTGAATGCTGTTTTCCATTCATCCCCCTCTCTCATGCAAATCTGGTGATATCCGCTCTTGAGATCAATCTTCGAAAAGTAATTTGCCCCACTCGGGCAATCCATCAGATCATCCATTCGTGGCAGTGGAAACCTGTATCTGATGGTGATTTTATTAATCACCCTGGAGTCTATACACATTCTCCAACCTCCATCCTTCTTTGGACTTAGCACCGTTGGAACAAGACACGGACTCAGGCTCTCCCTGACCAGTCTTTTATCCAGCAAATCCTATACCTGCCTTTTGACCTCCTCGTTCTCCTGAGGCGTCAACCTGTATGCAGCCTTATTCGGAAAAATTGCTCCCGGTATGAGATCGATGTGGTGACTCACACTCCTCATTGGTGGCAACGAACGAGGTAGTTCGTCCATGATGATGTCAGCGAACTCTCCCAGCAGTTCCTGAATCTCTTCTAGTAGGTCATCCACTCTTGTGCTAGTCAGGACAATCCTCGGTTTCCTGACCACAAAGAATTGTGGATCTTCCTTCTTCTCCATCTCTATGAGAAGTTCCTTCCCACTCATGAGAAGTATTGTATTGCTCACTTCCGGCTTCACTTCTACATCCTTTTTCGGAAGCAATCTATGCGTCATCCCATCCTTCTCTAAGGTGTATGTTTTCATCCTCCCGTCATGAACAACATTTCTATCATACTGCCATGGCCTCCCTAATAATATATGACAGACATCCATGGGAATGACATCACACAAAATTTTATCTTTATATTCACCCATTTTAAAATCAACCAAGCATTGTTTCGTGACACTTACCTGGTGTCCTTTCTGCAGCCATGATACCTTGTATGGACTCGGGTGATTGGTCGTCTTCAGCTCTAACTTTTCCACCATCTTGGTCGAAATGAGATTATCGGTGCTTCCGCTGTCCACGATGACTTTGCATTTCCAGCCCTTGGTCTTGCACGTGGTTCTGAATAATCGACTCCTCTGGGCTGTGTCTTCCACCTCTTTCTCAGGTGTCAAAAGAACCTTATGTATTCCCAGCGATCTTCCACTTCCGCTATCTTCATTCTCAGCATCACGCCTCTACACTTCAGTGATGTGAGCTTCTCCTCCGACTTGTTTCTTCTCGGGACACTCAAATGATTTGTGCCCATTCTTTCCACATGTAAAACATGTGATCACTCCTCCTCTTCTTCTACCTCGACCTCTAGTACGAGGAAGAACATTCGCGTCAGCATAACCGTCACTCTGCTCGGTATGCTGCCTCCTCGGCTCAGCATATGGCTGCTTCTGCTGTGAGGTCCCACCTCTTTCAGCCTTACCCTGAGGTTTATTCCACTCCTCCTTGGGCTTCTGATATTTTTCTTGGGCAACTGCTTTGCCCCTGGGCTGACTTCTGCCTCGCCCTTACTGACCTTGCCTACGGCTCAGCTTCTCCTCGGCTTTCAGAGCCAATTGGTACGCATCCTCAACTGTTCGGATGGTAACCATGCTCAATTCATCTTGAATGTCATACCTCAACCCATTCAGGTACCTCGCCACCTTTTCATCATCGCTCTCTCGATGATCTGCTCAGATATTTAACCTGTAAAATTCCTCGGTGTACTCTTTCACCATCATCAACTTCTGCCTCAGGTCCTGCATTCGCCTAAACAGTGTGATCTGGTAGTCTCTGGGGATGAACTTCGCCTTCATCTTAGCGATCATCCGATCCCAGCTCTTGATTTTCTGTTTTCGTTTGGAACGTCTGTCTCTTTGCAGCTCGTCCCACCATAAGGCTGCATGTCCTTTCAACTTAGTAACAGTGTGCCTTACCTTCTTATCCTCTTTGATATCTTCGTAGTCGAAGTAGGTGTCCAGTGCTCGGATCCAATCTAGCAACTCTTCTGCATCCAGGCTTCCCTCATATGCTGGAATATCCATTTTGGTCTTGGAACTCATCCTGGAAATAGCTTTAATCAATCGTTCAGTTGATGCATCACCTGCTACGACCTCTTCTTCACGTCCAGCTTCTTCTTCAACCTTGGAGTCACTCAGATCTACAGTATGGGCTGCGCGTTTATGCGCTGCTTCCATATCTTCCATTTTGGCACGGAGATTTCGCAATTCCCTCTCCATCTCTACATTCTGTCCATGGCTACTTCCTTCTCTGGACGGTTCTCTTTCCCCCTCTGGATTGGGTGATTTCCTACCCCTTCTCGGCGGCATGGTGAAATTATTCCTTCTCTGTTGTAGAAAGAAAAGATACAACCTGGCTCTGATACCACTTTTGGCGCAACCTTCCCCGCTCCTCGGAGGGCGATCGCGTACACAGGACCTTCTCTAACTCTGGCCTGAAGAGCTGGATGCTCCTCTAATTCCCCTCGGGAATTCTCTACCCACAACTTGCTCCTTCACTGATCTCCCTTACCAAATCGGGAAATCAGAATTCGCAAATTCGCGAATTCTATGGTCGCAGGTTTCTTGTCTTTCAATTCCCCAAGACCCGAAGTGCAGATACTACGATGACACTTGTCCTCACTGCTGGGACACTTGGACCCCACACACGCCTGTGGAAATCGGGAAATCGCCTATCGGGAATTCGCGATTTCCGTAGCATCGTTTCATGGACCTTCCAAGTCCCGAACTTCGAAACGCGATGCCATCTGTCTATACCCCACACTATCACCGTGGGACCCTTCGCAATTCGGGGTTTCGTGATCTTCCTGCGATCCCTTCGACACTAAAAGTCTCGAACTGCCGAATCCCGATTCTCTAGGATCTCACGCCACGTGTCCACGCTGAGATCTACGGCCCCAATGACTTCGGGAAATTGTGATTCGCGATTTCGACGGGTATGAAACTTTCTCCTACCCAAACTCCGAATGTCGAATCCCGATGGGCTTTGATCCTCCCTGTGCGCCAACGCCTAACCCTTGCACAACTTCCTCGTAATCTGATGGCTATCGGGACTTCACTGATCTACTCGGTGAATCCTAACTGTCAGCTCCTCCCCCTTCAAGGATTTCCGGGAAATAGCCAATTGCCTCAACGACGACCTGTTTTTCAAGCCTGCGCTTGAGACTTCCACTACGCCTTCATCGACTGACACCTTCAGTGCTTGTTTCAACGATATTTCAAAGGGGATATCCCTCCTGAGCTTGATATCTCTGAATCCTCCAAAGAATTTGTACACACTTCTTGCACTCGACCTCCAACAGCTTCTCGGAGTGTTGAGTCCCTCGGATCCTGGATGCTTATGGTCACAGTAATCCCTGCCTTCCTGTGCTCATACTAACTACTGAGACCTCGAATTTTAGTCTGCACTTCTCCTGCACGACTCTGCAAACCCAAAACCGACTCTGGGTGAACGAGAATGAGAGTTCAATTGTTGAGCCTCATCAACGCACTCTATGTGGATGAATTCGACTGCACTCTATGCAGGAATCTCCCAGCTCAACAGAGAAACAATTGAAACTCATTCCCTTCTTTCTCACAGATTTCAATCAACTATGAAATCACATATATAGCATATTCAAAGTAAATGTAAGACAGAAAGCAAGTATCCATAAGCATAATATCACACAGAGAAAACAACTCAAACCATGGAATTGAATCAAAAGGTTCTCTTCTATTAATTCAATCTGTGCATGGGTGTTCTTCTCAGTTCTCTGCTTGCTCTTCTTTTCTTGCTCCTGAATGCTCTGAATGCTCTGAATGCTCTGAATCTGAATTACAATGTACAAAGGAGGGTGCCTATATTCCGTTTGCCCTCACAATTCTAAAGCTATCAAATCTACAATTAATTCCTACCTAACAGCATTAAAATTATTAAATGCCTCGGCTAATAAGGACGTGAGCTTATCCGCTCAAGGTCCATATACATATACAAGTGCGCTTCATCAAATCAATACATAAATGTTTTGCGCAACAGTTTCAAGGTGTTTCAAAATCTTGGTGCTGGCGCTGTCCAGCTGTCTTTTCTGCTCCACGCGCTGGCTCGCTTGATGGGTTGTGGATGCCCCTGCATCACATACCCTATCCCCCTTTAAATTTGAACTTATAACCTTTTAAGAGGAAACACATTTCTTAACTATTAAACCCATATAATAAGTGAGAAGAAAACCACTGAATCAAAATATGTATTCCTTAAAATAGATAAATATATAATACATATGTTATAATATAACATATAAATGTTTAATGGGGAATTTCCAATTTTGACCATCATCATCTTTTCCAATAATCACCTTAGCCAAAAAGACTTCCATTCAAAGATGTATGGATTGTTTTTAAATAATCATTTAAAAAGATTTGTGTAAGTATTTTTTTCTACGTTATTGGGATTCCATATCTCTATGTTCCATAACTTTTGAAGTACGTATTGTGCTGTTTGCCTTATACTTTCGGCGCTCTCTATCGCACTTTCCATTACGCATTGAATAAAGTTCAATCACTCCACAATTTCATGTAAAATACGAAGCAGTTGAAGAGTATCGACCCATCCACAACTTTATTAAAAATCAGTCGTACACTCCAAGTCCTTTCCTTTTTGTATGATGCAGAATCCTTTGAAAAATATAAAAGTTATATTTTAATATTTTTTTGGGGTAAAAGAGTAAAAGTGTTTTTGACGGTTGATTCGATTAACGAAGCGAAGTGATTATTATATTTTATAATAAAAGATAATTTTGAATAAAAATAACTTTATAAAATCTTGCGTGAGTTTAATGTTTTATTTATTTCTAATAAAGAAAGGATGTTAATAATTATATATATATATATATATATATAAATATAGAATTAATTTTCCTATATGTATGTTTTTTTTTTCACCAGTAAAAAAACAGTGTCACTGCTATTTTATTAAAAGAATCAAGTGAAACTAGAACATGTGTTTCCTCTTAAGAGGTCAGAGGTTCAAATCCAGAGGGGGGTAGGGTATGTATACCTTCGTAGACTTTACCAGTCAAATCGTTGGGCGGAGGGGGGTCCCTTGTCCCATAGACAATGGGATCTCATACACCAATTTGGTGTGCTGGCTTGGTCGTGACCTTAAAAATAGATTATTATTATTATTATTATTATTATAATTACATATCTTTTGACATTTCACTTTTGACTTTACATTTCCCCATAAGAAAAACAGAAGTTTCTAGTACCTTGACTATAAGTTATAGGTATCTATATCAACCTTGAAGATGACTCACTGTCTTATTTAGTACATTATCATATCAATGACTTGTATCAATAATGATGGATGTAAAAAACATATTGTGATTAGAACAATGAGATTTTCTCTGTGTGCTAGTTTTCCTATATGTATGTATTTTATAGATAATTAACAAGAACAATTAAGTGATCCCTTTTTCCAGTGATTTGACTAGTAAAGTCTAAGGAGATATATCTTATATAACTTTTTGAATATATTCATTAAAAAATACAAAACTTTCGCCAATTAACTTTTTCCCATGGGTGTATACGTGAACTTTTCCCCATGAGTGTATACATTAATCTTTTTACTTATATTCTGGGAAATCATTGTAGTGTATGTCATGTTTTGTTGTTACTATATTTTAAATAATTTCAAAACTTAAGCAATGAATAATTAAGTGAATATTATTTTTAATAGTTGTGTAAAAATAATGTAATTTATTATGTTTTTATAATGTTGTTGATGATGATGATTAACCTTTACTAAGATCAATTGGTGTATCGTACCTTAAGAAGGTAAGAGATTATTTTATTTTCTTTAAAATTGTATTTATGTGCTAAAACAACATTGAGAGAAGCGTTCCAAGATCACCATAGTTTTGATGACTTACGAGGTTAGGAAGGTGTTATTAGTGTCACAAAGGTGATAGATTCTCTCATCCTATTGTGTTTTGGGACTTGTCCAATACCCAGTCTCACTATGTAGCTCACGAAAGTTTCTGTAGAGACCATAAAATACAACTTTTAATTCAATTAACATATATTTCCTTTCTCCATACGTAAATCATTCATTCACATCCTACAAGCATAAAAATTCTGTTGGAATTCAAATCTATTTACAGCATGAAAAATAACTTAACATAATAAAATTTAATTACCTCTTCCTGATCCTAATTTCTCCGTTGACCTGGTTGTCTAGCCTGTTGTTGCTTGATGCACTGACCAACTCTACCCAAACCGTGTTTCCTCCCTGTCAGCTAGGAGAAGCCTGTTCGACTTCCTAGCTCTAGGATACCGTAAGGATATCCTAGCCCCCGTTCCCAAAACCCCCAGCAAACCGGTGCCCCCTGCTTCTGGTTCACCAAAAACCCGTAAAACAAACTCCCCACACCAGGAAAATAAGCACCTCCGACATACAGTCTTCCCCCCTTCCAATAATTCTTCCTCCTCCCCAAAATATCCTCCTCCTCCTCCCCGTAAGACTCCTCTCGTCATATGCCCCTCCACCGACTCTCTTCCCGCTCATTAATATCTTGTCCCTTCATTATTATCTTATCCCTATATTTAATGTTGTATCCCCTTATTAATATCTTATCCTTATATTTAATGTCTTATCCCCTCCAGCATACGTAAATCATTTAATTAAACAAATTAAAATTATTAACCCTTTTAAATTTATTACCCTTGTCATTGAATGTGATAGGTAATTAATTAATTAATTAATTAATCAAAAGTTATAACAATTAATTAATTAAT
>ML828767.1:64160-78081 GCA_009831015.1 Picea engelmannii | reverse complement strand
CCCATGAGCGAAATTTCGCCCCTAAAATCATCTATGGTGTGTACCTTGTTAAATGAGCTAATTCATACATGAATAAAGACAACAATGAAATTGTTATTCTATTTGAGAACTTGTGCCAATCTAGGTATACCTACAAACTATTTGTTTAAATGCTTGAAACAAGAAATACATAAATACCAAAGTGGAAGGGTTATTTGTACACCAAAATTGTTATTTACAAACTGTTTGACAGAAGGTGTGAACCAAATAACTAAGAAAAACACTAGAAATTTGGCAAGGAATTTTACATGTTAGTTAAGTCTTTGTATTTAAGCATTACACAAATATTGGAGTTACTTCAACAATCGCAAAGCTTGGTGAGATTATATCGAAATAGTTTGTGAAACTTTCACTCATTGTCTTTGATATAAACAAACTGGGAAGATTGCAACTAATCTTAATGGACGAGTTGTAAGCATCCGATATTGCAAAGATAACATTGTGAAGGACATTTATTTTAAAAGAGGTAATATGTGTAGTTAAGGGATTTAAGGAAAATATTATCACTTAAATTTTTGACATGAACGTTATTTGAAGAGCTTGTTGAAGGAAAAGTTGATATGGTGAAGGATGATGTTCACCAAAGGAACATACCTACTTAAATAGATCACCTATTACTTATGAGGAGGTGTACTTGAAATAACCGTTAATGAGCTCAAGACAAGACATCAAACCAATAGCTTGACAAAATCCAAAGCCATAACATGAAGATAAAGCCATGAATCACACAACGTTTCATATTCAAATGAGAACTACTTACTTATCCATTATATCCATAAACGATAAACTAAAAGATAATGTCACATCTTGACATAAAAAATGAGAGATAAAGAGCTATTCCAACACAATGCTTACATGAAGATGAAAAATATTCTCTTACAACTAAATAATGGAATGATGAAAGGGAAAAATAACTCATTTTTATTTAATGTTCTTCACATTTATAGGAAAATTAAAGTTGTTCTTAATCCTCTATTCGTATTAGTAGATATTAAGCACAATATGATATTGATGTTATACACTTCATGTTTATCTAACCACAACACATAGGTGGTCACCTAACCATTGCAATGAGGCTCGTTAGGAATTACTAGTGATTAAAAAAGGTTCACAAAAAGGTGCAGAATCTCAAAATAATATATTGTGGCCCATAAGATTCAAAGTAAAATTATAAAGTCCTTAAGTAGTATCTAAGTATCGGAAAATAAATTGATAATATATTTTAGTCTTTTATAACTAGTGTTACACATCAAAATTACTCATTATGATGATGGCCTAGTATCATCATTACCAATGTCACACGTGTCGCATTTTGGCTGCAAGTGTCGCAAACATAATACTGCCATCTTGCCTATGTCGTATCTCTAACGACATCACAGGGACACTTAAGACACCTTCAAATACTGGTTTAAGAAGGAGAAAACATTTGATTAAGAATACAAAACCTTTACCATGGAATAGACTACTCAAAATGGATTTTGGAGGGAAGCACTCCCCTAGCCACTGTTAGGGAGTGCTAGTGCTCCTTGACCTTATTTGGGGGAGTGTTGCAATTCTCTGTGCACCCTTTTGGGGGAGCACTGACATTTTTCAACAAATTTTGGGTTGTTGAGGAAAATGAAGGATAAATCCCCCTCATCTCTGGAGTTGGTTGGATTCGAATCTAAAGTCAAGGCTACATCTTAGGGATGATACACAACTAAAGGAGAAATATCCTCAACCTATCCCAATAATCTCTAAGGTGGTTGGGTCTCTCCAAGATTATATAAGGAGGCCTGCTCATGGTGAAAAGGATTTAGAGAAATTGAGAAGCACCTAATTTATGATCTCATAAGGAAGGAGGAGACATTGAAAGCATTAAACTTATGATCTCATAAGGGAGATATCATTGAAGCACCATTAGTTTTGTGTGGATTATTTGAGCAAAGGGTTGGACAAGGAGAACTGGGACAGGCTACTACACCTTCATCAAAGGTCTATAAGTACTCTCTGTTGTTCTCATAAATATACATATGTGCTTGACCCGTTTCTTTCAAGGTTGTGTTTGTTCTACATGAACTTGTCTCTATTAGATAGATTTGGTTTCAAGCTAATCTTAGTAGAATAGGAAGTTTGTTCTGTCTTTCTTTGTTTTGCAGGACTTATCGAGGAGCTTAGAGATCAAAGCTCAACTCGGACTATGCGAGGACAAACATCATTTAAAAGGTACACCTTTCTTCCTCTTCTCTATACTTTAGTTCAACTAGGTTTAAAAGGATGTCAGTGACCAACGTTAACACCCTTTCTATCTTGGTCTTAGGAGTCTAGAGCCCAAGAGGGAATCCACTTGTCCACAGGGGGATTCTCCTATAACAGAAATTGGCGACTCCACTGGGGATATCGAAGCTTTCAGTTTTGGTTTCCTTCCTAGATCTTGTTTTAGCCTTTGCTCATTTTTTGACCTTATTCATACTGTGTCTCTGATTCTTGGATGTGTTGATTGACCCTTTACTTCATCCTATACACTTTGAACTTCTGAGTTTTCTTGAGTTTTTTGATTTCTGGGCATTTTTCTGAAACTTGAGAGGCTAGCGCTCCCCTACCTATCCTACCAGAGCACTGGCGCTCCTTGCTAGGTTTCCACAGAGTGTTGAAACACTCTGGTGCCCTTGACACCAGAGCACTGCTCTTTTTCTATTAGAAATCTTGTAGGGATTTATACCCCGAGTCCATTTCTTGTTGTTTTCATCTACTCAGAGTTCTTATCACCTCAGTGTATCCTTGTTTGGGTCTCCAACACCTTGATTTCTGAGAATTGATTACCTTTTGTTTGGATTTTTTGACATTTCTTCTTTACTTTGAGTCACTCTTCTTCTTTCGAGATTTATAGTCGATTGTCTGCTTTCTCCTTTATCCGATGGTATGAAAGTTGTTGTAAGGAAAATCAAATATCTATGCACTATTCCATTTGATCTTTATGTTCGTTTTCCCAAACAATTCTTGGTTTTTCATCATCCATTGACCTTCTCCTACCTTCACTAACAATTTCACCAATTTTCATGCATTCTGGGTGAGTTTTTGCATGGTTTTTGGCTCTTTTTTTCTAAGTTTCTGGGAGGACCAACGCCCCCCTGTAGGCCATACCAGAGTGCCAACGCTCCCCTACAGTGTCTTAGGGAGAATTGAAACACTCTTTTCACCCTTTTGGGGGAGCGCTAGTCTCTTTTTTGAGAGTTTTTTCCTTCTTTTGCTCAGTCTTTTGCAGCATGTTTTGTAGAGCTCTTTACCCAGAGTATGTGGTTGGTTTGTGAAGTTGTTTGGATTGTTTTTTGATGGTTTTTGATGCTTATCACTCCATCTTGTATTTCTTGGATCTTGAAACATTTTTCAGAAATGTGAAATTGCCTTTTCCAGCTGTTTTTTGTCAAGACAGTTTTGAGTGATTCCTCTTTCTCCCTATCTTTTCTTGGATTCTTCTTTGCATTTTATTTGTGTTCCTTGAATGCTTGATTAGTTGTATAATCCTTGACAATGTTATTTCTTGTTAGAAAAAGTTTCTACTTGTTTTCTTTCATACCTCACTGCCTTGAGTGCATTCTTTGTTTGTAGCCCTTTTGCTTCATGTCTTTTGCATCTGCATATGACTCTTTCCCCTGATTGAAAGTAGTGGAGCATTGAAGGTTTTGTATTTAATTTCTGTATACATCATAATCAAACAAAGAAGATAAATGAATTCTTTCTTTTGGGTAGTGAAACTAGATTGCATTTGAAGTAGCAGAATTGCATGTTTTTTGGCATTTTAGGACATTGTGCATATGGAATGATGAATGTTTTCTCCTTCTCGTAGCATAGATTTCATCGAAATGAAAATATTGCATATTCATCTCTTTGCATAAATTTCGATTTGGTCAAAACACCATATTGTCCACGCTATTTTCCTTTTGAGTAACAACAACCTTAAAAACCAAGCGTTAAATTAAAAATTGATTAGACATTTTACATGTTCTGGTAGCAAACCTACATTAGATTAGTTGTAGGGATTTGGAATAGGTGTGAAAGATAACTTTCCAAAACTGAAAACAAACATCGGATCTTGTGTTAGGGAGTGGTGAAATCCAAATGCTACATTTTGTCTTGGGAATCCCTTCTCACACAAGTGTCAAACATGAGGTCGCATTGAGACTAGTAGAGTTACTCACCCTTCTTTGTTGGTCTTAGTGTAGAGATTGCACGTATTATGGGGGTCGCTTGAAGGTATACCCATAATGATGAGTGGAAGCCTTTAAAGTTGATTTTGGGCTAGATACCCTACCCTTGTGCATGGATCAGATTGTCGACTATTTCCCCATGCATCACTGCTGTAGTTGGTAACCTTAGTGGCCTATCTCTTTAGGGTATTTACACAAGGTGGCTGTGGAGGGGCAAGTCTTCACGGTACCCGGAATCGACGTTGTCCAAACTCACTCATGCTCCTTGGATGGTATACCCACGATTATGTGTGGGAGCTTGCACCAGGGTGAAAGTCCGTTAAACAGGTCGTCAACATAAATTTTCCACCCACTCTATCTCAACCCCTTCTTACTTTGTTCATATGACGTTGGATTTCATCACCAACTAATGTGCTCATTGTGAGAAGGTTTTGTTTTCTTGTTTGCTTACTAGATTTTTAGCGTGTGTTGTTTGTTCTCCCTAGCAGAGTCTAGGTTGGATATTTATTTTTATGGCGTCAGTTCCTAGAATGACCAATGAAGGAACCGCTTTGCCAGGGGAACCCTTTGTTTTTCCTTCTTACATAAATGTTGGTCCTCCTTACATCACTACTTTGAGCCTTCCCGGCCTCACAATTGCATTACCAGTATGGTTGTTTTCCACTCTGGTGATCTCAAATGTAGGTGCTTCAGATGTAAGCACACCACCCACACATCAACCTCATGTCGACCTTTCTCCTTCTTCGCCTGTCAGGACTCCTTCCATTTCTCCTTCTTCGCCTAGTGAAAGCTCTAAAGAGATTATCCAAGTTGATAAGAAGAAGAAGAAAGAGAAATAGAAGAAGAAGAACCAGAAAGGGACCAAGCCTCCAACTACATCAGATGTTGGATCCAAGAAACTAGCGACTGCTAATAGTACTGGGAGTGTTGATGAGGTCGATAAGATTAAAACGAAGAATCTGAAACCCAAATTCCCTTGCACTCTTTGTAAGGGTGACCACTTTCTGAGGGATTGCCCGGGTATTCCCAAGGTCTTAGAAATGTGGTCCTCCACATCATCGGCCCCTGCTAGACATGATAGTGACACCTTGACAACTAGTGACATTAAGGTTGGTAAGAAGAAGACAATTGTCAAATTTCCTTGTATGTTATGTGAAGGTGATAATTATTCTCATTTTTGTCCTCATATGGACGAGGCTTCTTCTCTTTTGGAAGAGATTCAACTTCCAACTGGTTATCATAAGATTTACCCCAACCCATCGTTAGTTGATGGAATGGTCGATCTGGTTCCATCCTCGATCAGTTCGGTTGATTAGGTGGTCAATCTAGTTTCATCCTTGGTTGAACCACTAATCAAAGTAGCTGATCCAGTTCCGTCATTGATCATCCTCACTTTTCATCTAAAAAGTGAAACCCAAGTGACTGATCTAGTCCCGTCATTGGTCAGTCCCACCCTTCATCCGAAGAGTGCCAACGTGGTCAACCCCACTCCTCCTCTGATGAGTGCCCAAGTGACTGATTCAATCCCGTCAGTGGTTAGTTGCACCCTTCATATGAAGAGTGCCAACGTGGTCAACCCCACTCCTCCTCTGATGAGTGCCAAAGTGGTTTCTCTGATCCCTTCATCGGTCAGTTTGACTGATCATGTCATAATCTGGTCACGTCCTTAGTTGAACCAGTTGACAAAGTGGTTGATCCGATCCCATATTTGGTTGGTCCCGCTCTTCCGTTTGAGAGTGAAACCCAAGTGGTTGATCCGTTTCCACCTGTCGACCCCATTCTCCCCTTGGAGAATGAGACCCAAGTGGTCAATTTGATGTCGTTATCAATCCATCCTACTCTCTCACTAGAGAGTAAACCCAATTCTGCCCATGTTTTTCTCGTTGATACAAAATCTACCGTGCTGGGGGGCATTCCTCCTTCTCCCGCAAAAACCCCTCCAAGTAATGAGGCCATCCTTTTTGATTGGGGAGTGCTAACTGGACCTCGTTTTTCCTCTCACATTCCTTTCAATATTATAGTACATGTTTGTAGTCCGACCGTTCCTCATGTACTGATAGATGAAGGTTCGTCCATTAGTATTTTGTCTTCTATTGCTTGGCAAGCTTTGGTTTACCCTCAACTTGTTCCAGTTACCCAGACTCTATTCGCTTTTAAGATAAGAACCAATCACCCTTTAGGGATCCTTCCTCAGTTTCCTGTAACTTTGGGAGGGAAAACTGTCTTTATTGACGTTATGGTAGTCCAAGACCCCTTGGATTTTTATTTACTCCCTGGGTGAGATTATGTCTATGCCATGAAAGCTATTGTGTCCACTCTCTTTCGTGTGATATATTTCCCTCACGATGGAAGAATGGTGACTATTGATCAACTTTCATTTGTTGGCCCTGACGTGACCATCAACCCAATGAACTCCCTAAACGATTCTTATATGCAGTCGATATTACCCTTGCCATAGGTTAATTATGTGGTGTTGTCTCCCATGACTTCAAATTTTGATGACTTGGATCTAGTAGTTGACATGGTGATTTATTCGGTAGGGCTATTGGAGCTTGATCTCCTTACCTCTGTCACGGACCTCGACATGTGTTCATTCCAGAGCATTCTTCTTCCATCCAGTGAATACCACTTGGAAGCCATGAATGATATTTGTCCCTTGACATGGTGTCCTTCCAGAGGGTTATCCTATTGGAAGCCATGATCAAGAAGAGTCCACAAGCATAGTTTTCCTCTCTATGGCAAGCTCGTTAAAACATGAAACAGAGGCCTTGAGCATAGTTTTCCTCTCTGTATCAAGATCGTTAAAAAATGAAACATAAATCTGGGGACTGAACCCAGAGCCTTGAGCATAGTTATTTTCCTGTGACAAGCTTGTTAAAAAATAAAATAGTCACCTATCCTACCAAGTTGAGGCTTTCGTTAGGTCTGGTATTTGAACCTTCTTTTCATCCACCTGTATCCTTTTTCTCCATCTAGTACATAAATTGGTGACAACCTCAAAGTCGATGAATGAATTGAATCTTGGGGGGGCATGTCTCCAACCTTTGATTATAATTATGGAGTTATGCCGATAGCTTTTCAAGTTGGGGGCAAAGTACCAACCATCCATGGGTATCCCAATCTTTGGAAATTATGTTGGGAATTTACAAGCATAGTTTAATTTTGTTTCAAGCATATATACAAATGAAACCAATACCGAGCTTATTCTTTGTTCTTTCTCGTGCTCGGAAATACATGAGAATGTAACCAAGTATAATTTTATCACTTTTTTAGACTCACATGGATATGCGAAAAATGAACCCCCTAGAGTTGTCTTTAAGCTCTTTTCAAACTCTCTAAACATGAAAAGATTATCGAGTGATCTTGCTTTGTTTCCCACTCGTTAAAAGGTTTGAAATGACGTTTTTCGAATGATAATTTATCTCTTTTCCGGCCTCGCGAGACTAATATTATGAAAAAGGACAACACTGGAGTTGTCTTCAAGTCATTTTCAGACTCTTTAAATATGAAAAACCACAGATTTTATGTTCTAAGGACTCGTTAAACAATCATACATTGAAGGGACCATACGAGATCAAACCCTTAATTCTTCCAGTTCGTTAAACAAAGGAAGAGGGACTTACCGAAGGTGAGTTATATCGAGCATGTGTTACCCTCCTCTAGCTCGTTAAATAAAAAAGAGGTACTTGTCTATCTGGATGGGGGAAAAAATTGAAAGAAACAAGCCAAACAGTTTTTGAAAACATTACAAGTAACTCTTACAGTCACCCTTGAACACGACACTTTGTCTTTGGACATATTTTAATCCGCTGAACCTTTGCATTGAACCAATCCTTTGAGTTTTCTTACTCCTTTGGGTCACCTGACGAAAGTGACAGTATCCACTGCATTATCATGTTTTGGTCCATGTCATGTTTCTGCTGTAGTGCCTCAGTGTTCAAGGGAAGTATCTGCCTCAAGAGTCAACCATCACAAATTTCTGTTTGAATACCTGTGTTAGTCCATGTTCTTTTGATCCACCAATTACATCTATATGTTAGTTTCATGTCGTTGATGGGGGATACATCAAGGCCCTCCTTCGAAGATTATGTTCTTATCGACTTCAACACATTATCCGAGAACTAGATTTAGAAACCAGTTAGTACCTTGGGACTTACATGCCTCAATGGTAGGCCTCCTCATGTCCAACAATGAGTTTACATCATTGGCCTCTGATCGGATAATTCCATGGATGTTCGAATTTAGATCATCCATTCACATTCGTTGGAATGTACTATAGTACCTTTAGAATCATTGACATCAATGGTGATTTCCCTCACGCTTGTTAACGATTTACCTCATTGACCAGTAATCAAGTGGTTTCTGCCATGTTCGACATCAGGGCATCTATTTACATGGTTAGATTCGTACTACATCGAGATCGGTAAGAAGACTCTGGGTTGAGTCATCACTCTTATATATACTTTGCCCAGGTTGCGACGGAGTTTCTTTTGAACATTGACACATATACTGTCACATAGATCCACTTTGTATTGGTTGTGGCTATGTCTTGTCGTCTCATAGATCCACTATGTATTCTTCGTGGTTGCGATTAGTTTATGTAATAGGAAGTATATATCCACATTGTATCTTCAATGGCTATACCTTTTTGTCAATATAATTATGGATCCGCAGTGTATTTTATGGCGGCCATACCTTGGAAGTCTTTATCACTCAAGCATAGGTATGCCTGCCTTGGGTTTGAAACATGTCATAATATTTGTCTGATGATTGTGTGTAGATTCTTTCAGGTTCTTTGAGTCCATAACCTTGCTCGAAAAAGTCTACAAAGTACTTCATCCGTCAGTTCCCGTCTTCTGACTTCACACTTTGGGGGACAATCTGTTACACATCAAAATTACTCATTATGATGATGGCCTAGTGTCGTCATTACCAATGTTGCAAGTGTCACATTTTGGACGCAAGTGTCGCAAACATCATACTTCCATCTTCCCTATGTTGTGTCTTTAACGACATCACAGGGACACTTAAGACACCTTCAAAGAATGTTTTAAGAAGGAGAAAACATTTGATTAAGAATACAAAACCTTTACCATGGAATAAACCACTCAAAAATGGATTTTGGAGGGCAACGCTCCCCTACCCACTGCCAGGGAGTGCCAACACTCCTTGGCCTTCTTTGGGGGAGCATTTCAATTCTCTGTGCACCCTTTTGGGGGAGCGTTGGCATTTTTCAACAAATTTTGGGTTGTTGAGGAAAATCAGGGATACACCCCCCTCATCTCTGGAGTTGGTTGGATTCGAATCTGAGGTCAAGGCTACATCTTAGGGAGGATCCACAACTGAAGGAGAAACATCCTCAACCTATCCCAATAATCTCTAAGGTGGTTGGGTCTCTCCAAGATTATATAGGGAGGCCTCCTCATGCTGAAAAGGATATAGAGAAATTGACAAGCACCTAACTTATGATCTCATAAGGAAGGAGGATACATTGAAGGAATCAAACTTATGATCTCATAAGGGAGATATCGTTGAAGCATCATTAGTTGTGTGTGGATTATTTGAGAAAATGGTTGGACAAGGAGAACTGGGAGAGGTTGCTGCACCTTCATCAAAGGTCTGTAAGTATTCTCTATTGTTCTCATTAATATACATATGTGCTTGGCCTATTTCTTTCAAGGTTGTGTTTGTTCTACATGAACTTGTCTCTATTAGATAGATCTGGTTTCAAGCTAATCTTAGTAGAATAGAAAGTTTTTTCTGTCTTTGTTTGTTTTGCAGGACTTATCGAGGAGCTTATGGATCAAATCTCAACTCGGACTGAGCGAGGATGAACATCATTTAAAAGGTACACCTTTCTTCCTCTTCTCTATACTTTAGTTTAACTAGGTTTAAAAGGATGTCAGTGACCAAGGTTAGCAACCTTTCTGTCTTGGTCTTAGGAGTTTAGAGCCCAAGAGGGAATCCACTTGTCTGCAAGGGGATTCTCCTGTAATAGAAATTGGCGACTCCACTAGGGATATCAAAGCTTTCAGTTTTGTTTTCCTTCCTAGATCTTGTTTTAGCGTTTGCTCATTTTTTGACCTTATTCATACTGTGTCTCTGATTCTTGGATGTGTTGATTGACTCTTTACTTCATCCTATACACTTTGAATTTCTGAGTTTGTTTGAGTTTTTTTATTTTTGGGCATTTTTATGAAATTTGAGAGGCTAGCACTCCCCTGCCTCTGCTACCAGAGCGCTAGCGCTCCCTTCCAGTCTTCCATAGAGCGTTGCAACACTCTGGTTCCCTTGACACCAGAGCGCTACTATTTTTCTGTTAGAAATCTTGTAGGGATTTAGACCCTGAGTCCATTTCTTGTTGTTTTCATATGCTTAGAGTTATTATCACCTCAATGTATCCTTGTTTGGGTCTCCAACACCTTGATTTCTGAGAATTGATTACCTTTTGTTTGGATTTTTTGACATTTCTTCTTTACTTTGAGTCACTATTCTTCTTTCGAGATTTAGAGTCGATTGACTGCTTTCTCCTTTATCCGATGGTATGAAAGTTGTTGTAAGGAAACTAAGAGATATATGCACTATTCCATTTGATATTTAAGGTCTTTTTCCCAAGAAATTCCTGGTTATTCATCATCCATTAACCTTACCTACATTCACTAGCGATTTCACCAATTTTCATGCATTCTGGGTGAGTTTTTGCATGGTTTCTGGCTCTTTTTGCGAGTTTCTGAGAGGACCAACACACCCCTGTAGGCCATACCAAAGCTCCAGTTCTCCCCTACAATGTCTTAGGGAGCGTTGCAACACTCTTTGCACCCTTTTGGGGGAGCGCTAGTCTCTAATTTTTTGAGAGTTTTTTCCTTCTTTTGCTCAGTCTTTTGCAACCTATTTTGCAGAGCTCTTTACCTAGAGTATGTGGTTGGTTTGTGAATTTGTTTGGATTTTTTTTTTTAAGGTTTTTGATGCTTATCACTCCCTCTTGTATTTCTTGGATCTTGAAACCTTTTTCAGAAATGTGAAATTGCCTTTTCTAGCTGCTTTTTGTCAGGACATTTTTGAGTGATTCATCTTTCTCCCTATCTTTTTTTGGATTCTTATCTGCATTTTATTTGTGTTCCTTTAATGCTTGATTGGTTTTAGAATCCTTGACGGTGTTCTTTCTCGTTATAACAAGTTTATACTTGTTTTCTTTCATACCTAACTGCCTTGAGTGCATGCTTTGTTTGTAGCCCTTTTTCTTCATGTATTTTGCATCTACATAAGACTCTTTCCCCTGATTGAAAGTAGTGGAGAATTGAAGGTTTAGTATTTAATTTCTGTATACATCATAATCAAACAAATAATATAAATTAATTCTTTCTTTTGGGTAGTGAAACCAACTTGCATTTGAAGTAGGAGAATCGCATGTTTTCTGGCATTTTGGGACATTGTGCATCTGGAATGATGAATGTTTTCTCCTTCTCATAGCATGGATTTAATATAAATGAATAGATTGCATATTCATCTCTTTTCATAACTTTCTATTTGGTCAAAAAACCATATTGTCCACGCCATTTTCCGTTTGAGTAACAACAACCTTAAAAATCAAGCGCTAAACTAAAAATTGATTAGACATTTTTACATTTTCTGGTAGAAAAACTACATTAGATTAGTTTTAGGGCTTTGGAATAGGTGTGAAAGATAACTTTCCAAAGATGAAAACAAACATAGGATCTTTTGTTAGGGAGCGGTGAAATCCAATTGCTACATTTTTTTCCTGGGAAGCCCTTCTCACACAAGGGTCAAACATGAGGTCACATTGAGGCTAGCAGAGTTAATCACCCTACTTTTTTGGTCTTGGTGTAGATATTGCGCGTATTATGGGGGTCGCTTGAAGGTATACCCACAATGATGAGTGGAAACATTTCAAGTTTATTTCAAGCTAGATACCCTTCCCTTGCGCATGAATCAGACTGTCGACTGTTTCCCTAGGCATCACTGTTGTAGTTGGTAACCTGAGTAGCCTTTCTCTTTAGGGCCTTTACACAAGGTGACTGTGGAGGGGAAAGTCTTTACAGTACCTGGAATCGATGTTGGCTAGACTCACTCGGGCTCCTTGGAGGGTATACCCACGATTATGTGTGGGAGCTTGCACCAGGGTGTAAGTCCGTTAAGCAGGTCGTCAACATAAATTTTCCACCCGCTCTATCTCATCCCCTTCTTACTTTGTTCCCATGACGTTGGATTTCATCACCAACTAGTGTGCTCATTGTGAGAAGGTTTTGTTTTCTTGTTTGCTTACTAGATTTTTAGCATGTGCTGTTTGTTCTCCCTAGCAGAATCTAGGTTGGATATTTATTTTTATGGCGTCAGTTCTCAGAATGACCAATGAAGGAACCCCTTTGCCAGGGGAACCCTTTGTTTTTCCTTCTTACAAAAATGTTGGTCCTCCTTAGATCGCTACTTTGAGCCTTCCCGGTCTCACAATTGCATTACCAGTATGGTTGTTTTCCACTCTGGTGATCTCAAATGTAGGTGCTTCAGATGTAAGCACACCACCCACACATCAAACTCATGTCGACCTTTCTCCTTCTTCGCCCGTCATGACTCCTTCCATTTCACCTTCTTCTCCTAGTGAAAGCTCTAAAGTGATTATCCAAGTTGATAAGAAGAAGAATTAAGAGAAAGAGAAGAAGAAGAACCAGAAAGGGATCAAGCCTCCAACTACATCAGATGTTGGATCCAAGAAACTAGCGACTGCTAATAGTACTGGGAGTGTTGATGAGGTTGATAAGATTAAAATGAAGAATATGAAACCCAAATTCCCTTGCAGACTTTGTAAGGGTGACCACTTTCTGAGGGATTTCCCTGGTATTCCCAAGGTCTTAGAAATGTGGTCCTCCACGTCATCAGCCCTTGCTAGACATGCTGGTGCTACCCCAACAACTAGTGACGTTAAGGTTGGTAAGAAGAAGACAACTGTCAAATTTCCTTTTATGTTATGAGAAGGTGATCATTACTCTCACCTTTGTCCTCGTATGGACGAGGCTTCTTCTCTTTTGGAAAATCTTCAACTTCCAATTGGTTATCGTAATATTTCCCCCAACCCATCGTTAGTTGATGGAATGGTCAATCTGGTTCCATCCCCGGTCAGTCCGGTTGATCAGGTGGTCAATCTAGTTTCATCCTCAGTTGAACCACTAATCAAAGTAGTTGATCCAATTCTGTCATCAACCAGCACCACTTTTCATTTGAAAAGTGAAACCCAAGAGACTGATCCAGTCTCGTCATTGGTCAGTCCCACCTTTCATCTGAAGAGTACCAACGTGGTCAACCCCACTCCTCCTCTAATGAGTGCCTAAGTGACTGATCCAGTCCCGTCATTGGTCAGCCCCACCCTTCATCTGAAGAGTGCCAACATGGTCAACCCCACTCCTCCTATGTGTTGGAGATATGGCTATAACAGAAGACTGACGCAGATGGTTAAGGTTGTCATTGATGGCAATCGGTTATTGAGCAGTCAAGGATGTCAACACGCACACGAATGCTGGAACACGAATGCTGGAACACGACTGCTGGAACACGACTGCTGGAGCACGACTGCTGGAACACGAATGCTGGAACACGAATGCTGGAACACGACTGCTGGAACACGACTGCTGGAACACGAATGCTGGAACACGAATGATGGAACACGACTGCTGGAACACGAC
>ML828767.1:19015-43440 GCA_009831015.1 Picea engelmannii | reverse complement strand
GCTGGGTTTTCTTCCCCTAGAGGGTTTCCCAGGATAAATGCTGTGTCTATTGTGGATGTGTATTTCTCAGTGATCTTGTGCTTATTATGCTCTTATCTTTATGAAATGCAAAGAACTATAATAATGGCATAAACATTAACATATTTTCCTAGCACAAGTTCAAGTTCATTTAAGACATTTTCTTGTAAAATGTCAACATGATTTGACTCATGGGAAGGAGTAGGAAATGTCTAGGAAAGTTTCACAAATATCCTAGTGCTATCTATCAGTAGAATCTCCTCATCAAGATTATGAACATGATGTTTCTACATGTCCTCTATCCCATCTTCTTCCACCATCATGTCCATATCAGATTGAAGCTCTTATAAATTTTCAAATAAGCCAAACACATGGGTCTAAGACATATGGGAGTTCCCTGGTTCACTATGTGAGGTAATGGTTCCTTTTATTTTTCTTTCAACTTGCATATTCTAGGGTATGTTCCAAAAATATTCCATTGGGAGGTTGATCTTATCCATCTCTTCTACCACCATTGGGTTTATTTCATTGTTGTGCTTGGTATGTGCTAGCCTGGTTTGTTTCCAACTTCAGTGTAGTGTTCTATGGGAAGTGTTTCTACCACCTACAGAGATTACACCTATCCACACATTTTTTCCTTCTATTATTGTCTACAATTCCTCTTCCTTGAGTTTTAAAGGGGCTTTGGATTCCTGTTAGGCCTTGGGATTCTTCCTTTTACTGTTTTTAATATCCCAAGTGGATTTTTAGGGATAAATCTCCCACCTCTTTCTGTTTGTAACTTGGGGAGAGATTGATGCCATTGTTCCTTGGGACTCCCTCTCAAAATGTTATATGCTCCAACTTTGTCTTTTTTCTTTTCTTCTTTGGTACTCTCCCTCATTCAACTCTTGAGAAATTTCTTCATCAAAGTGTTGTGGATGTCCTATGTTTAGTATGAGACACCATGTCCTCCATATCTTGAACACTTGATTGAATTCTCGATTGGCCACTTTATCTTACCATGATGGATGGTTCTCCCATGCAAGTTTGTCTCTTGCCACGTGATCACTTAGCTTTCCCTTAGGGTCATACTTTATGATTTGAGTTATTGCAAGGGGAAATTTATTTGCTTTCTTGCCAAAATATTTCAGTGTTTCAAAAATAAAACTTTTGAGGCCAATTCTAACATTCTATGTATTGTATGGGACCATTTCCTCCAATGCTTATAATAAAAGTTATTTGTTTCAAGAAATTTCCTAGCAAGTCCTCTTTCAACTATTAATTTTAGAACATACTTGGGTAAATTTGTTGCTCTGTTTGTGAACTCATATACTTAAAACTAGGAATAAGTTTTTACTTGGAACCAATGTGCTATGTTCTTTATTAAAGTATTCATAACAATGAGAAATATCAGGGGGTAAATCTTGGTTATGAGAATTTTCATCTTTACCGCAACATCTTCCACTTTATCATAATAGAGATTAGGTGCTTTACACCACCATAACACACAAAAATGGAAGTGAATGAGAATATGCTCATTTATATAGAATTACTTTAAAACAAGCTTGGATTTTCTAAAACTTGAATAAAATCCAAAAGATGTATGAATACAAAAAATTGTGTGGAGCTCTTTATTGACTAGGGAATTAAGTTGAATGTGTTATCGCAAAAAATGTAGGTTGGGAAAAGCCCTACCCAAACCACAAGAGTGTGAAAACTACATGAGTACCTACCCATTGTCACCTTAGATAGACACTCCCCTCTCTTTAGTGATGATAAATCACCATAAGGGGGGAATCATAGTGACCCTAGGGGGATTAAGATGGAAAGTGAGAACATGATGGTGAAAACCCCTATAGGTCATATTTGGAGAAGGATACAAACTTGGTGATGAAGTCTTGTTGGTGAAGAATGGTTTCCAAGCATTGAGTACCTGCACCACAATGTTATCCCTACCTGAAACAAGACAATTGATCGAGATACAAGCCTTAAAACCAAGGGGAACAAGAAAGAAACCTTGTTGTCCAAAAATTGCATAAGAACAGAGATATATGTATCAACAATGTAATATGTCAATAGGTGCAAAATTAACCATGAAAAACACCAAATAATTATTGGGAAATCAAGTATTAAACATGTAGGTAATATCCCAATACTTAGACACAAGTTTCAATGGTGAAAGAGGGCTGAAAAATGATGTTATCAACAATATATTAGGGAAGCCTTGTGGATGTATAAATTTTTTTCTACAACACCAAGATCTATCCATGAAAATGAACAAACAATCCATCAAGACAATAGTTAATGATCAATAAAAAAATAATTTAGGTTCACAAGTAAACTTTAGTGGTAGATTGGTAAGCAATTAGTGAGAGAGAGAGAGAGTTTTCTACAGCCTTAATGGATGTAGAATTAATTTGTAACAAGGAGAACTACTTGGCTAAGCTAGATGTCCTAGTAGCTCAAGAAATCTTATAGCATGTAAAATTGATTCCAACTTGAACAAATGCAATATCTCCAAAATTCACGTATACCAATGCAAATTATATTAGTGCCTTTATCAATTGGGTTATGGATTCTCTTGTTGCAACGGCTAGTTGTCTTACCTCCCTAGGGGTGTAAGCCTTTTTACTTTCTAGGGAAGACAAAACTAGCAAGGTAAATCTAGGAGGGTGTAAGCCCTTTTACTCCTCCCAACAACCTTGTTTAGTAGCTTATCCAAAGAAAAATGTGATAGACTTAGTGGAGGGTGTATTACTTTATAATCCTCCAAGAGTTTATACGAGAATAACCATGAAACAATAAAAAACACTAACAATATGTAGAAATTTCCTTACCAATTCCACAAGATAACAAGATAAACCCTCTTTACCAAGTATATTCCACCACAAAGAAAAGATAAGTATCCAAGAGATATAGTGCACCACTTCTTCCACAACAGAAAAACAATTAGCATCCAAAGAGATAACAAGAGAGAGATATGCAATTTTCCCAAAGAGGGAGAAAATTTCATCCGAGAACTATGTAATTCTCAAGTGTTATGTTCCTCCAAAATGAAAATGTCATAACCTTTATTTATACAAGGTATAAGAAAACCAATTTGTCCACATACTTTAGGGTAAACCACAAATTAAGGAGGCCTACCTCCCAATTTTCCCATTTACAAAATATAATTTAAATTTACAAAATAAGCACGCCCTAAAAGATGACATCATCGCTCTTAGGGGTGACGTTTTGGCATACTGAGAAATTCATTGAGAAAGTTGAGGAAGTCATTGGGAATCCAAAGGCCTTATCTCCATGGTGCAAGGGTCTTCCTCCATAAAAATGCCAAATCATCATCAAGTCACCAACACCATCAAACCCTAGCCCCCAATTGAGATGCCATGCGCTAGAAAGTGACATTTTGAGCCTCCAAGGTCAAACATTGGGCAAAGGGGGGCTATATTGCCTTCTTCGGGATGTCATCTCCTCTCTCAAAACAAAACGTTCATCATTTATCTTTCCCCAAGGCTTGGGGTATGGAATCCACTCTATGGGATTCGTGCCCCAAAGAATGCCTAAGCGAGGCTTGTTCCTTCATAAATGTCCACCAAGCAAGGTCCTACAAAGATAAGTAAATGCAACCTACAAGGGTCTCAAGTCAAACATTTCAAAACAAGTAAAATCACATTTAATACAATATTCATCTAAACATGTGCATCCAATATACCTTTTCAAATTAAACAAATGATAAAATACCCTATGAAATTTGCCAAATTTCAATATGGGAGGGGTGTCATAATGCCCTATTGGCTGAACCAATTCCTCAAGTAGGGGAGGTTCCCAAGGACAATCCTTTCTAAGTCATGTAGTGGGTATGAGGTGGATGGGGTTATACTTCTAGGTATGGGGTTTCATGACATATAAGGGCTTGCATTGTCTCATTTATGGGTGCCTTTGTAGAGGGTGCACTGCCCTTCATTCACGATACACGATTTTTACAAGCCCATTTGCCATTAATTTATTAGAGTAATTCCAAGTTGAAGCTAAAGTGGGACTTCTACCTAGGCATGAAAAAAATTGCCCACATTAACTCTACCTTGGTCATACCTAGTCATGCTTCCCCAAGCTGAATATGATATGTGGGACTTATACCTAAGCATGAGAACCTCAACATCTTCTGATAAGAGCTGTGCCTACAAACAAGGAAATGAAAAACCAAAAAATCCAAGGTGGATCACTCACCCTTTGTCCATATGATCAAAAATCCAAAATTTCAACTAATCTTAAAAATAAAATTTTGCATATTTTTTTTTTATAATTTCTAACTATCATATAATATGATAAAATCAAATGATGTAAAACAACTATGTATTAATGCAAGTAGAGAAAAATGAAAAATCAAATATGACATGCAAACATAAGTGAATGAAACTAAACAATCATGAACAAGTAAATGAAAATGCACGGGAAAATGAATGACCTACCTACTTACGTGGGCCCTGAGCCCATCAACTGGTAATGGCATATTTCTCCCATCCATGGCAGACAAGTAGTATTTTCCCTTCTCGGACTTCTTCTTGATGACGTAAGGGCCAAGCCACAAGACATCATTTCTGTGATCATACTTGGGCTCGATTTTCTTCTTATCCCACACAAGTGCAAGGATCCCTTCACTAAAGTTAATGTAAGGTATGTTTTCAATGTAAGGCTGTGAAGGTGGTTTTTCCTTGACCATATATTTGATAGCTTATTTAAACTCTTTATCTCTTTTATCTTCTTCTTTCTTTAGTATCTTGATGGATCCTATTGTAAGGGCTAGTCAACTCTGTCGACTAGACCTGACATTCGACTAAGAATTAGTTGGTTGACTGCCAAAGTCGAAAGTATAAGTCGGTCGAAGTCCTGGCTAATCGTTCGACCCATGAACTTAAGTAGTTACAATTTCCTGGTAACAAAATATGTAAGTATAAATATACAATCATGTATCAAAGAAGTGTCTCTGTTGTACTGTATTGACTCATATATATATATATATATATATAATAACGTGTTATTCTTTGGGCTTCCACTACTTTGTGTATGTATTTTTCTATATCTATGAGTATGTGATTCTATGCTTGCTTATGTAATGGACTATTGGTAACAATTCCCTACTTATCCCTAGATTACAACATTGGTTCCGTTGTTGGTAGTTCTGAACCTGGGCATGCAAAAGATCACATAGATGATAAATTTACAATACATACACGAATGGTGGGAGAAAAAAATTGAGAATTACATTAAGAATTATGCAAGGAGGAGTAACCTTACACTAGCAGAAGAACGATCACGATTTTTATTGGAGACTCACGAAATATTTCTAGAAGCTATCCCAGAATCCTTGTTCAAATACATCAACAAATCTAGTAATGCATAAATTGACTCTAGACGAAAAATCAACCCTCAAGCTTACAAATGGAGGTTGAACAAATATGCGTGTGTGGGTTTAAAGAATTTTTGAAGATTACATAACAGAACAATCTATTGAGGATCGAACAAATCTCAACACAATAAAAGACAAATTCTACATGGAGCTACACAACATATTTTTTTGCACCATCCCTAGACTGCTTCATAATTTTTTTCTCAAAAAAGGAGTCGATGATATTGTTGAGTTTCGACCTCGACTAGGTACACCACCAAAAAAGAGTAACTGGGAATAGAGACGGAAAGTGGGCCAAATTCCTAGAAGTAGGGTGAAAAGATACAAAACAAGCCCGAGACTACTTTTTGAGCAAACACACATGGCCATCTTCACCGACTCCGAGTAAGTCAGGGTGACGATCGAGGGTCGAATGATCCATGAGATTCCATAAGAAAAGAGCACACCAATGTTCGTTCGACTGAAGCATAAATGTCTTCGAGAGGAAATTATATTTACAAACAAATGACCGAAATACAAAAATTGGAACAGGACAAGAGACAAAATAAAAGAGAGGAGATTCGTAACCTGTGGAACAATGGAATTCAAATAGAAAAATGGTTGGAGAATATCAGCTTGATAGAGCACGTGAGAAGTCTAAGTTTGAAATAAATCAATCGGAGTTGGAAATAACAACAACCACGATGATCCTCGACAAAAGTTATGAACCAAAGTTGATAGAGGCTAGCATGGACACCCATCAACCTTTAAACCAAGCCTAAAGCATGGATTACGAAAAGTCAGAACCAACAATATGTACTCTTCCTATTCAAGCAACCAGTGCTTTAATTAAACAATTCCTTAAATAAATACATCAGATCGACGAACAATCTGCAAGATTATGGTATAAAACCCACAAGCATGGGAACTTATGCAACACACTCATTATCAATCCAGAAAGAAACAAAGTCGATAAAATTCACATTCACATCAAGGATCTCATGGAGCCAACCCCCTTTCCAAATATCATATCAAGAGAATAAATATAATAGATTATAGTTATGAACCGAGGTAGGATCAACATCGACATGCCACTTGATTTCGACAGAGAAAAATAAAATACAACAACACAACGAATCGACATGGAAAACACGAGTTGTACTAGCCAAATATTTTGATGGAAAAGTGATCACCTAGTTATGCAAAACTATGTAAAATCAATATTAACAATAAACAAGGAAGAAAAGGATGATCTTGAAAAACACGACTTCCTAGAAAGCTTCACCAAAGTCAAATAAGGGGAATGAAATCTTGATGGAGAAAAACAACCAGAATGGATGAATGTTAAAATAAAGATAAAATAGTTCGATATATCAAACGATGATCAACCGAAAATGGCACAAGTAGGCGACTACTGGTCGGAAAACATGACAACCAACATAGTCAAATTTCTGAAAGAATACCAAGATGTCTTTTCCCAAGACTATACATATGTAAAAGGGCTTGTAAAGAAATGGGAGAAATGAAAAGAAAATTCATCCATGGGGTAAATCCGAATAAAAAATGACCCTGTAAATTAGTACACAAATATAAGTCGATCATCCAGAAAGAAATTGAAGGAATGTTAGCAATAGGCATGATATATCCAATCGACAAAGAAGAATGGGCAAGTCCTATGGTGGTCGAGCCAAAGAAGCAAGACCTTAAGAGGTTAAGAATCTGTGTCGACTTCCTAGGACTTAACAAATTGACTCTAACATATTTTTTCCCCACCCCATTCACCGATGAAATAATCAATGAAGTCACAGGTCATGAATTTTATTCAATCACATACGGGTTTTTAGAATACAACCAAGTTACTATATATAAAGAAGACTAACCAAAAATGAAATTTTATTTGAATTCAGATCCTTCACTTATAAAGTAATGTAATTTGGGCTAAAGAATTCCCCAACAATATTTTCAAGAATAGTAGTAAAATCATTTCAAGAATACATCGACAAGACAATGGTTGTATATTTTGACGACTGGACTATATATAGCCTATTTAAAAACAATTTACAATGGCTCAGATTAATGCTTGAACAATGCAGACAAATCCAATTATCTCTCAATATTAAGAAATGCATCTTTTCCACCCCAATTGGCATTCTCCTAGGACATGCAGTCTGCAAACATGGTGTAAAAGTCGACATGGAGAAAATCAAAATCATCCTTGACTTGAAACCACGTCTAAATCAAAAACAAATTAAAATCTTCCTCAGGCATATTGGGTATTACAAAACAATTATATGCCACTATTCAAATATTACTTTTATGATGGATGAGATGCTTAGAAAATAAATTGAGTTCAAATGGAGCCAAGAATACCAAGAGTCCTTCGAATTCTTAAAGAAAATACTGGTCGAAGTTATTATATTGAAATTTCACGAATGGTCGAGAATATTTCATATATATGTTGACGTAGGGTTGGTTTTCGCACAACCATACGATGACACAATCGGTCACCCTAATTCTTACACCAATCAAAAGATAAATAAAGTGGAAAGGAATTACTCAACCACAGAGAGGGAATCTTTGTCAATGATATTTTCATTACAAAAATTCCGACACTATTTACTTGCAAACCCATTCACATTTTTTACAGAACATTAGGCACTACAATATCTAGTTAATAAACCTGTACATCAAGGAAATATATGCCATTGGTTATTATTATTCCAAGAATTTGAATTTAAGATTATCGTCCAACCAGTAAAAAAGAACATAAGGCCCAACCATCTGTCCCGATCGGAGACAGGGGAGGAACCGACCGATATAGAGGATGACCTCCCAGATGCACATCTATTTTTCTTTGAAGCAGCCCCAAAATATCTGGAAGAAATAAAAAATTTCTTGGAAGAGGGGAAGGCACTCGAAGATCTTTGAGAAAATAAAAATAAAGTACTATCCCTAAAGGTAGCCCCATTAACCATCATAAACATATATTATATAAAATGACACACAACGATATCTTGAGGACATGTTCTTTAGAACATGAACAAGAAGACATCATCAACAAAGCACATGTGGGACCAACTAGGGGATACTTTTAGGATGACACAACGACTCAAAATATACTTTAGGTGGGTCTATGGTGGCCGACTCTGCACAAATACTGTTAGGAACATGTTAACAAATGTGATAGCTTCCAAAGAATGGGCCGAACGTTGTGGAAAAATGAAATGCCATTACAATCAATGAATTCTAATCTACCATTCAAAATATGGGCCATTGAATTTGTCAGTCCATTTCCCCAAAGAGAAATACGAACATGCACAAAATATATTATTACTGCAGTCGAATATGTGACCAAGTGGGCTAAAGCGGAACCGATCGAAACATGTACTAAAGAAGTCATAGCGAAATTTATTTATGAGAACATAATAACAATATTTGGTTGTCCATTAACAATAATCAATGATCAGGGGAGACACTTTGTAAATGAGACGATCCAAATCCTTCTAAAGAAATTTATCATTAATCACAGAAGAGAAATTGCATACCATCCCCAAGCAAATGGTGTTGATGAATTATTTAATAAGACGTTACACAAAGGATTCACTAAAATCTGCGGCATCGACAAGAACGATTGGGATGAAAAAATTCCTGTAATTCTATGGGCATATAGATCTGCATATAAGAGATTGACTGGATATACCCCCTTTAAATTAGTCTATGGACAAGAAGCAATGATTCCACTTCACTATTGGGCCAACTCATATAGGGTAGCAATGGTTTCCAAATTTGACCAAGGCAGAAGTTTGAACGATCAACTTTACAAATTGAATAAGCTAGAAGAGGGAAGATTAGTAGAAATGCACCATAAATAAGTACAAAAGAAACAACAAAAAGCGTGGCATGATTCACATCTAAAAAAGGAGATGAAAAATGGAGACCTTGTTCTATTATATGACAGTCGAATTAAAGGAAAACCCAGGAAATTAGAAACAACATGGCTTGGTACGTATATTATAGAAGATATTTGATCGATATGAGTGGTTCAACTGCAAACTTTATTGGGGAATCCATTTAAAAAAGTAATTAATGGATCCCATTTAAATAAATATAATACATAAAAATGACGAACCCTATTGGCATATTCCACAGAAAACAATGGAAATAGGGACCAACCAAAACTATAAATTCATATGTAACAGTCTGGTTGAAATATAAAAACGTAGATTAATAACATTACTAGGAAAATAAATTATTCTTACATTAATAAATTAAAATCAGCTAGAAATAAATTAGGTATAAAATTCAGTTATAAAAAACCGCTATAGGAAAAATCAAGTATTAAAGAAGTCTCAAAGGCTTGAAGACAAGTAAAGAAAAAAAAGAATGGAGAGAGAAAGAAGGCCCTGATCGAGTCACATAAATGTAGCAGAAATCAGACGAAGATAATATCTACACATGACCCCATCTCCAGACTTGTGACAAGTATTCATGGAGAGAAAATCGATTGCTCGAGGAAGATCCCAATCAAGTGAGGGAAGTTATCATACAAACAAAGGGAATTACAATAAAAAAAATAAGTAGAGTAATTATCAAGACCATCAACCAAGAAGGACCGACAATAGGAAAACCGATAATACAAAATCAACAGTCAATTGACTCATGTACCAACCAAGGATCCATAAAGGATACTTAGTCGATCGGGAATGAGTAAAAACCGACCACGATGATTCTAACTCCATAAAATATAGTCCACTTAAACCATGACAAGAAAGGACCAAAGAAAACAATAGAAACATTAATGATCGACGCAACACAGAATTTTGTTGCACAACCACTGATAAAACTACAGATCAAATCGACATGTTCAATATTCAATTCGAAACTGAGATTGTTAATGTCGATGAGATTCACACGAGTGCTAGTTTAGAATTAACGTAGACGTCTCCTCACATGAGTCCTCCAGCCCATCAACACTTTTCTCTGGGCAAGCAGGTTTAATTTCTTTTACTGCCAAATCAAGTTTGCTCAGATGTTTCAAGAGTGGGAAAATCCAGAATGGCTTCAAGAATGGTGGGAAACATTTGGTTTAAATCTAGTAAGCATAAATCCTGAAGCAACAGAAACCAGAAGGATGTTCCTCTAGCAGCATAGAAGACTTGATTTTCTGCATGATTTTTTTTCTGAAGATGAATATAGAGAATATTTTATTCAAGAAAGACATCCTTGGGTTTTACGAACCAAATTCATGCTGCAAAATAGTGACCCAGAAAATTGCGACCCAGAGCTGCTCAGACAGGTCTACACTCAACATTGGGACCCATATCTGTTCAATCATTTTAAAGATCATCCTTTTGATTAAGTCTAGATGGCCGACAGTGGTGTCATCCGTTTTCCGTGGGTTGTCGACATCAACTCCACTTTGTACATAAACTTGTTATTTAGTGGTGTCAAGTCTTTCCGTAGGAATCTGGGAAACTCGGAGCACTTCTCTGACGTTTGGTGTGGTTTGACCCACATTTCCTAGATGCCTTACTGTTAAGACATATGTTTGTATTTGGATATATCATATCTATGTCCTGTCTGATTGAGGAATCTTGCATGACAACCTCATCAGATCTACTATTGATTTTTCTTTCGGTGATTTGATCTGGGAATCCTGCGTGATAACCCCGACAAATACTTTTAGTACAAATAAAGTTGATAGATCGGTCATAAGAATCTTGCATGATTTCTTCTGCCGAATCTCAACATTAGATTTAGTGGCCAACATATGGGGCCAGTAGTCGTGTCATGTATGATGCTTCATAATTACACCTCCACTCGCAACTCCTATATATGAAGGATTTGTAATTCATTTGAGGCATCGGTCATTAGAGTCAGTCAGTCAGTCTTCTAGCTTCCCTTTTGTCCGAAGCTCGAGTCTTTCTCAGAGTCAATATAGTTTGTGCGAATAGCATTCTGCTATATCAATGTCTGTTATCCAGTGCCTCTGGCACACTCTTGTAATACCCGAGAGCTCTGTTATGCTCTGAATATAATAAAAAGCTTCCGCATATTTCTGAGTTTCTGCTTAATGTCTATGTGTTCTGCGCAATTGATCTGAGTAATTTCAAGTTGATGTTTGGTTGAGCCCGTAAGTTGCACTCCCCTGTCAGTAAGGTTGTCTAGATGGTGGATCATCGGCCGCAGTGAACGGTGGTAGTAAGTCCCGCAAGGCAGGAGGCCGCTAGGGCAGTGGTAGCCGCAAAGGCGAGTTCGTAGATCCAGAGATCAGCTTCAAATAAGACTGGTTTGTGAAGGAAACGCTTGATGGACTTCGAGTGGGAGTTTTCATGATGGGTCACTGAATCTCAACACGCGCAGAAGATAGAAAGCAAAGAGAAAGCTTATTATCTTACAGAGGAGCCCCTGCTAACAAATGGTATCAGAGCCATCTCTTCATTTTTCCCCGGGTACGATAACAACCTCTATCGATCTGTTATAGCTATTCGCTTTATTTTCTTATATAAGTCTCTGTGTGAATCTAGAGCCGTATCAGTAGTCTCGGGCTGTTTAAAGGCATAGTTCCACTACTGCGACTCGCTAAACAGTTTTCTAGTCTTTACCTAAGGAATAGGCCAGAAGCTTGACGAAATCCTATTGCCTTCGGGAACGAGGAAAGTAATTTAAAAGTCTTCCTTATCTGTGTAAAGATAGAAATACCTAGTATGGATTCAAATACTGTATCTGTTAGATCTGTACAAAATACTGTAGAAATGTCTGCATCTACCTCTTAACCTCTTATTTGTGCCATGATACATTATATGCCATCTATAGAGAGTCTAGATCCTCGTCTCAAAGAAGTTTATAAAGGAACTAGGACTCCAAATTCTCCAAAGTATGGGCTAGGGTATATTGAACAAAGTGACGTAGCCATACCTGATTGTCGATTTTCAAACCCTTTGCCTAAAAATCTATCTAGACCAGTAGTCGAAGAAATTCTGAAATACTTAACTATTATGACCGGCTATAAGAAAGGAGAATTCCCAGAGGAATGGATCAAAAAGATGACCAACTGGGATTTATTTACAAATCCTGATTCAAAAGATTTCGATAACATTACTCCTAGTCTTGAAAAACAGAAATTATCAAAACTATGGAAAGAATATATGGTTCAAAATCACTGTTGGATTTCCTTCTATGAATGGAGAAAGATTCATATAAATCCTATAGTCAGGAGAAAGTTCTGCTACCCATAAATGGAAAAGTCTTGATGGATCTATTATAGAATCTAAAACTACTTTTCCACCTTTTCAAAGTATTCTGCTAGAAAGTGACTCAAAACAGGCTAAAGCTGTCCCTTTGCTTACTGATGAAGAAAACCAATTATCTGGGATAGACAAAAGGGTCCAGACTGTTTCTGAACAATTAAACTGGACCAATACTTCTTTACGTGGGATGGCTACTCAAGTTTATTCTGCTAAAGACCAGGATACACAAGGTCAAATCATGGATTTACAAGTTTCTTCAAATACAGTCGTCAGAGCTGTAAATCAAATCCATGAAAAAATTATTGAGGTCAAAGATAAGGTTGAAACAACTTATGAAACAAAAGAACATCAGGAAAACCTGTTAGAAGGACTAGGAACAACCTTGACTCATATAGGAAAATCATTGACTGAAATAAAAGGAAAAACCCATAAAGAGGACAAGCCTATCCCATCTTCATTCCTCCTTCCAAGTTCCCATATTTCTATTCTTTCACCTATATATAATCCATCTGGAAAAGCCATCAAGAAAAAATTTCCTTTCTTTTTTCCCCCTGAAGAAAAACCAGAAAGTTCCAAGAAAACTGAGGAAGAAAATCTTTCTATGGTAACCATCAGAAAACCTGCCTATGAAGATATTCCTGCCCATGCCAGTAGACCAACTGCACTAGACCTTGTAGGAAAGGGAAAATTACCTGACTCCCAGACCTTTGCAGATGATTGGTATCAAGAATGGAACATAGATAATCTTTCTGTAGCTCAAATACGACAATTAATTGACCGTATCCCTTTCAATGCACTTGTACAGATTCTTCCTCAAACTCAGATACTGATACTCTATTTCCTCAGGTAGAAAAACTGAAAGTTTGCATGTATAAAAACACAGGAGATCAGGAAGCACAGATGCTTGCACAGATTAAAAGTCTTCCTGATAGTGATATGAAAACTTCACTTTTAGATACCTATATCAAAACTATAAAAGATGAACAAAAGGGAAAAGGCTATGAGCCAACTAAGAAGCAACCTCTCTAAGGCACGTACATCCACAGATCAAAGGTCAGGACAAACATTATCTCCCATCAAGACCGTAAATATTTTTTCGGTGCACAAAAACGTATTGGGGATTGTATCAACATTAGTCACCTTGGTAGAAAAGGACAACAACCATCACTAATATCGTAGTTCCATGTCACTGAAGATTAAGTTGCGTGTGAAGCATCCCACTACCCTATCAGTTGATTTCAAGATCATGAAACCAGCCTCTATATATTAGAGCTAGAGGAAAGGGAAAAAATCATTATGCACATAGTTAAGTTTTTAAACATCGACCATGGGGATATTAAGCATAGCATATGATGACCCTCCTGAACCAAATCCTCAGAATGCATAAGTTGTTCCTCCATCATGGTTACAGACTTAAAAATAAGAGATTTACCTTCGTGTAAAGGAAGGAGTGCCCCTCTGTGGTTTCATCCAATTAATTATTAGGACAGGGGGGAGAACTCGAGAATCATCTCTAAGATTGAAATTCAGTCTAGTTTAGGTTACTTGGACAAAGCGTAGAAATAAAATTTCAGAAGATCGTTTCAAGTAACATATTTCAGTGGGAAGAAAAATTGATTGTGAACTCAAAATCAGGGATGATGCCAAATCTGGATAGTCAAGGAAGTAAAAAGAGACACTAAAGGACAATTGAACAAAGCTACATAATATCTCCAAGAACAAGAAAATTCTCTCTCTCTCTCTCTCTCTCTCTATCATTCCCATTTTTGTAAAACAACCAATGTAAAAGAACACTTGTCATAATCCCCACTTGTTCGAGACAAACAAGGAATTAAGGTGGGGGGACATGTTGTAAGGGCTAGATGAATCTATCAACTAGACCCAAAAGTCGACTAAGAATTAGTTGATCGACTACGAAAGTTGAAAGTATAATTCGGTTGAAGTCCTGGCTAATCGACTTACCTAGGCAGTTAAGTAGTTACAACTTCCTAGCAACAGAATATGTAAGTATAAATAAACAATCATGTATCAGAGAAGTGTCTCTGTTGTATTGTATTGACTCATCTATATATAATAAAGTGTTGTTATTTGGGATTCCACTACTGTGTATGTCTTTGTATATATGTATGAGTATGTGATTCTATGCTTTCTTATGTAATGGACTATTGGTAACAATCCCCTACCTTTCCCTAGATTACAACAAAGCCTGGTTCCTTTCCTTGGAATTTTGCAATATTTTCCTTGTACTCATTTGTCCTCGGAAGAAGTGGGTCTATGCAATCTTCTCTTAGGAACATAAAATCCCGTGGGACATACTCGATGATCTGTGGATGCACATCGAACTCACAATTGTTGTGATAATCAGGGTGATCCAAGTCCATCACATGTTTCTTGACCTCCTATCGGCTATATAAAATCTCAAAGGTACCATCTCCCATGGAAATGTGTGCATGAGTGAGATCCATGCTGAGAAAAACTCCCAAGGCAGTATCCCAACTCTTGGATAAAACCATACCCCAAGCATCTGTAACATCAATCACCATTATGTTCATTATGAGGATAATATGATGGAAATCGTGTAGATATACTTCCACATCTTCTATAAGACCATACACTTTCACCTTCTTCGATTCAATTTCACACACATTTTCATATGGGCTGGTTGCCTTCAAACCTATTTGTTTCATGACCTTTAAGGACATCATGTTTGTTGAAGCCCCATAGTCCAACATACAATTGTTCCATCGGATACCATTCACACTCAGTGAAAGATAGAAAGGAGGGTTTTCATCTCTTTGTCTCCCATGATACATGGTGTTCAAGATCACATGAGGCTCTTATCCCTCATTGAGTACCTTCAACAACTTCAGAACTTCTCTTCTCACAAATGGGATCTTGCACATATCAAATATAGGTACTTACATATTCATCTTCCCCATCATGACCGATACATTTATATTCAATTGAATTTATTTATTGGTTGGTGCAGGCTTTGGGAGCAGGTTGTGCATCAATGGTGGAGGTGGCGAAGGAAATTATTTAATAGGCTGAAGTGTATCCTCTTTTGCTTGCGGTGGATGTATTGAAGCTGGTGGTGGAGGAAATGTAACTCTATTCCTTCTTGCATATATGATAATTTCTTTCTTGGCTCATTTTTGGTATTCTCATCTAGTTGGTTTAGTACTCTAAGTCGTCCCTTCTTGGAACCTCTTTTTCTGACCTATTCAAATTTCTCTAGTGTAATCTCTACATACTCATTATTTTAACAAGAAAAGATGGTATCAACGAAGTTCATATGATTTGCAAATCCTAAAACCTCTTTCTCTATCTATCTTGGGAATTCTTCTTCTGGGTGTGATTCAATACAAGGATAACACCACTGGATTCCTTCTGTACTGACCATTCCAATTGGATTCAATGTGTCAAGAGCCTTTCCATCCTATTGAGGCCTTGGTTTTCATTCTGGGTTTGGTCATCTGAAAACATGAGGTCCTAGAGCAAGCTGGTTTCTCTCAAGGGTCGTTAATTTGTTCATGATCGGATTTTGACTTTGGACAAATTGAGTATTCATTTGATCAAATTTCTAAACTATAAGAGTGATCGGGTCTGGTGCAATGTTTTTCATAGTCTTGGTCTTTTCTTCCACCTTGTCTTGAGGAAACTGAAAATGATCAATCCTTGAGCTAATAATATTTTCCTCAATCTATGTGCTACATTCTTTGGCCCTTACCAAAGTGTAATGTGCCTTATCCCTTAGGAGGAAACCAAACTTCCCTTCAAAATCATTCATGTAGAGGATGTTATAACCCTATATTTCATAAGTATCACCTCGTGATTGGAATTTCTTCCTCTAGTCATATTTCATTGTAAATAATATTTTATTCTGCAAATGATTTACAAAAAGAAAAAGAAAAAGAAAAAGAAAAAGAAAAAGAAAAGGATAAAAATAGAAAAAATGAAAAGAGGGTATAAAAAATAATAAAAGACAAAACAAAAAAGAGAAAAATATAAAACCCCATCAAAAATAAATTTAGTTTGAATCATATTGTATAATCATGATCAAACTTGTTGAATTTATGTTGATAGGTTAGAGAATAATTTTGGTCAAACTGTTTGTTGATTATCCATTTTGACATTTTAATTCCTTATATTACCCTCTATCTAAGCCTATTCTACTTATGTTATGAGTGTGTACTTGACTGTTTCCTCCATAAATACACTTGATGACCTCGTTCATGTGCATACGAGGTAACTTATGATTAAAGCATGTTTTGTTTAATTTTCTTGAATTAATTCGATTAAAATGGTTGATTTTTTATGATCCTAATCACTTTGAATCTTAAGCAACATGATCCGGTACCTTGTCTATTCCGGTACAAAGGCTCCACCTATTCTGGTACTAGCCTATGCTAATCCGGTACTAGACATAATTCAAAAAATTTGAATGTTTCTAGAAGAAAATCAGGCTCATGGGTTTTGTCCAGAGTGACGTTTTCATGTGGAAACATGAGTCATAATTCACCCAGCTCGCATGTGTGGACCTCTAGCTCAGGGGGATTGATTCTACCAAAATTATAAAAAAACTCAAACTGCCAACTTGTGCCTCGATTTTCATGCATATGGTATCAGATATAGAAATTCTAATACATGGGTTTTGTCCAGAATATGACAAATTGAGTAAATTGTGGGACGTTTTTCAAAATTATAATTGGTTTGGGAGATATGGGTGGGGGACTAACTTGAATCTGCCCAAATTGTTAAAAAACACAGATTTTTGGGATTTATCCTAAAATTGTAAAAATTGTTTTCTTAGCTTTTGGATTCAGTTTCATCCATTCCTCCATGGATTTTATGTATAAATAAGACCTCATAGGTCTGAGTAGGGAGGAATTATTATGCTGTAATATTGGTTCTTAAAGAAGAAATAATTGTTATGCTTTAGGGTTGATTTTTGAAGACTGTGGATTGTACCTATGTTTTTCTCAAGTAATGATATAAAATGTAGTTCATGGAATTGATGTGTGTTATCAGACCTTTAGTTATGTAAGTTTCTTTTAAATCTACCTTGTTGGTACGGCAAGGGCCCACCGACCCAACCAAGGTAAACTTCTTTGTATTTACTGTATAGATAATTCTAGTTTGTGTATGGATAAAATCATTTTTGTTTTGATCATAAACATCTAACTTTATTTTTGTTTTTCTTCAGTAAACATTTGACAAAATACAATAAAGATATGTGGTAATTGTGAGTGAGTGAGTGAGCATTTTTGGAGTGCAATATAGATTTCTAGAGTGTAATATGGATTTATGAGTGCAACATAAATTCTTGAGTGAATATTTGTTATTCCTGTATGTGTGTGTGTGTAGACGATCATTTAGTAGATTTAATGTTATAGTGTTGTTTCCATTTTGCATATCTAAGAACGGTTTGGATCTCTATCTTTCRCAATACATGAACTTGTAATGGAGCATCCTACCACACTCAACTTTCTTTCATAGATTTAAATCAGATTTCACCTTGCAAACACATGCACAATCAAGACCTCCATCTCTCACCTTACATGTGCCTAAAGTGGAGTGTCTTCCTTCACATGTGATTTCCTCTAGCATTGATTGATGTTTTCCTTTGAGCATATGCAGAGTGTTGGCTGTTTTAATTGCTACAGGGAACAAGATCTGATTTCATYWCTTAATTTCATGAGCCTCTAATGAACATACTTGTTATCTAAGMAAGAGCCTTTTCAATTGAATGTTTGMTTGAGAAGTTTTGTTATCAGTTTTCTCTTCTAAGTTTGGAGTTGTATTGTTGAAGTGTGCCTAGATTTGATTGCTAGTTGTTTTTAAGAGTAGYAGCTAYARATAACTAATTCAAAGYCCATMTTTCCACTTCATGAGATTGTAAATGGACAAGGCATTATCTGAGCAAAATMTTTTGAGTGCATGATTGCAAGTTTTGCTTTCTATTTTTTTTGAGTGGAGAATGATATTTGAAAAGTGTAAAAAAGAGTGTTATGTCATTAATTGTTTCTTGATTGAGCTATACTCATTAGACATAGGAACCTATTTGTTATCRGCACATATAGTGCATCAACTCTAGTGATTACGAATCCCAGTTGATAATTTATGTTTGGTAATATATTATGCAAATAATTGCACCAACATTTTGGCGTTGTTGCCGGGGAGTTGTAAAYGGTAATAGGTAGCATTTGAATYAGATTTCTTTAATGGTTTTGGATTGGTTTTATGGATGACCTAAGGGCAGATAGAAGATGGTAGGAYGTGCAAGAAAATCCCATGCATCCACTTTGGTGGGGTTGCTCCAAAGTTAGGTTGTCCTCTCTTATTTTGATGCAAGTGYGTTTTTATTTATGCAAATTTAGTTTTATTTATGATGAGATAACTTGTGTGAACCRTTAACYTGGTGACAACAGGGTCCCAGTAAAGCAAGGAGTTCAAGTTTGGTGTGTTTTGTTTTTGCAAATAGTTTTAAAATTCAGACATTTGATGATAAATCATGTTTGGGGTGTTGTAAAAACCCCTTGAGTACTAATTTGTGTTGCGAGACAAGGATCATCAACTAGCTAGAGTAATTCAACGATGATCAAGAGATTGAAGAATGTTCCTCCAAGAACTTTCTCGCATTCTAGCAGTAGCTGGGATATCCGCCTCTCAAGAAGAGCATATCTTGACAACAGTCAAGAATATAGTTGTCTCTCCACAGGAAGATTTAGAAGTCCCGTCAGATTCCTCTTTCCAATTTGTTGAGGAGAATAAAGAATCATGGATAGAATTCAATGGAGAGAAACCAATGGAACCTGATATTGAGGAGTCCTTAGCATGCCTTTCAACAGATCCTATATGTACTCCAAAGACCAATCATATTGAAGAGGATAATCTGCATAGCATGGTAGAGGAAGACATTCAGTGTGACCTAAACAAAGAAGAGAAACAAGAATCTAGTGATCCTATTGAAATATGGTTTCAATTAGTTATTAGGTCACACCACTCTTTTATTTATTGCTTGATCTCATCATCAAAGTAGCTGGTCCTTCGTACTCTAGTATGCATTAAAATTTATCTTTTAAACCCGAGTATGGATATATTTCTAACCCTGTTACGCACATGGTTTCACTGTAAGTATTCTTATACTTGAAGGACATTTTCTTTTGTTAAATTAGAGTAGGATATGTAAATAAATAAATAAATTTTGAACATAAGTACAATCCAACATATATTTCATATTTTTCATAGATGTGAATGTCAAAAGATAACAAAGAAATCAGTTTAAGATCTTTTGTTCCTATAATAGATTTCTTTTTAAAAGTTATGATGATTTTGTTTGGAATCTTATGAGAAGGGAATCTCTTCATCCTTTGAATGCACACATAATACTGGAAGGGTTTCAAAAGTGGAGAAGGCATCTTTGTCAACGAAAGATAACACTTAAGGCGGTGCTTCATGACCTATTTCTTCAAAATTCTTCTTTTTCCTTAAGTTGTTAAAAAAGATGCATTTGTGATTTATCATTACCTATTTATTTTAAGACCATTATTTGGGTCACACTCTGTGCTATTCCAGTACTAATGGTCATTTATGTGCTCATCCGGTACCAAAGGAAAAAGTCTACGTTCATCCGGTACTGAACAACATTCCTGTGCTCATTCGGTACAATGCTCATCCGGTATTGATGGTCGCCTATGTGCTCATCTGGTACCAAAGGAGGAGGTATGCGTTATTCCGGTATTGAACCACAACTCTGCACTATTCCAGTACTGAATTACAACCCTGCATCCATCCAGTACTCAGGTGATCCAGTACTGGTAATGAGATGTTGGTAGTCCTTATCCTATACTCAAAGTTTTTGCTGCTCGATTTAAATGCTTCAAGTAATAGAACGTATAAACTCAACATTTTTCATTTTACTAAAATAAATTAGACTAATTATGCAGTAAACATATGGTTACTCTCAATTATTGCATGCTCCCTACCATGAAAATTTGCAAGCCCTCGTATACATCTTCTTGTATATTATCATTGAATTCCTTGGTGAAGTGGTTGTCGTCATGAATGAGAAAAAATCATCCATCATGTCACTCTGTTTATGCCCCTTGCTCTGTTCTGGTACTGCTCTATTCCGGTACTGTCCTATTCAGGTACTATCTATTATGGTAATGCAGAAACATGTTCTGATACCAATTACTTATCTGGTACTGATGCCAAAGTGATATGATCTTTTTCATGTGCTTAACATTGTTTTCACTTCAGGTAATTAGAGGTATGGGCTAATCTCTTCATGTTCTTTCTATCAAGGATCATTTAAGTCTTGTGTTAAATTGTTTTTACTCTCATGTACATCTTCCTCTTACATTTCTAAACTCAACCCTAAATGAATCATCCTTGCTATCCTTTAAGAAGATATTTTCACATTTATCTCTATATGATAATGGGTGCACTTGTCTTATTACCTCATCATTTTGAAGAAGTGATTGCTAATTGAAATATCCATTGAAATGTGGGGACACCATTATGTCTAATACTAACCTAGTTGATTCAACAAGTTCTTATCCAAGTTTATCTTTACAATTTTTTCTTGGGAGGTATTGATGAGGTATTAATGACTAAGAGGGACCTCTTAGTCATTATCTGAGATGTTCCATTATACATTGAATAACTGAGATTTAAGTTGAATGTGGATGATGTCACCCTTGGGATAATTGCAAACAATTAATTATGCGCCTAATAACTCTAAAACACTCTCGTACCACCTACCTTCCTTATACTCTAAAACCGTCAATGAGCCTACATCATTCTAAATCTTTTGAGTAATATAATAAAAATGAAGTATCAAGAAGTACAAGTAAACCCACCGGGGCACTGAATAGGCCTGCTGGCAGTGGAACCATGCTTGTATGTTACTAAGGTAAACCCGTTGGGGTACTGAATAGGACAACTGGAAGTGGGGCTATGCCGGGTAAAGGGAGTTGAAAAACATAAAGTGACACACCTAAAACTGAACAAAAACCCTTGGGTCTCATTTTGAAGAAATCATTGCCAAATCAAGGCTAGGAGATGACCTTTATATCTCTCAGATGATGTTCTTAAGAATTTTCAAGTATCCACTTTAGAGTTCTATCTTTAAAATAAAAAGGTTTGCATGAGAAGTGGGACCCTCAGTATATGTAATTCACCTTACTTAAACAAGAAGATATTAATATCTAAAAAATTGGATAAGAAGTGAGTTAATCATCTTGGGATGTATTCCTTTATGTGTTCCTCTCTTCAAATGATATCTAAACTATGCTTATATCACTTTTGTTTTAAAGGTAATATAGCCGGGGGGGCCTATTAGTCAAATTCATTATGAAAACTCTTGGACACTATCCTATAATCATATTAGAGTCACATCCAACCCTTTATCCTAAATTTGATCGAAAATAGATTGGATAATACTTAACTTCAGGGAATGCTTGATCGAGTGAGGAGTATCATCAATTGTGAAATTTTGAAGATCATTGTTGCATGAGGACATGCAATGACTTAAGCATGGGGGTATGTTGAGTCTCCATTTTGAAATTTCTAATTCCCTATATTACCCTCTATCTGAGCCTATTATACCTATGCTATGAGTGTATACTTGACTGTTTCCTCCATAAATACACTTGATGACCTCGTTCATGTGCATAAGAGGTAACTTATGATTAAAACATGTTTTGTTTAATTTTCTTGAGTTAATTAGATTGAAATGGTTGATTTTGTATGATCCTAATAACTTTGACTCTTAAGCAACATGATCTGGTACCTAGTCTATTCCGGTACCAAGGCTCCACCTATTCCGGTACCAGCCTGTGCTAATCCGGTACTAGACATAATTCAAAATTTTTGAATGTTTCTAGAAGAAAATCAGGCTCATGGGTTTTGTCCATAGTGATGTTTTCATGTGGAAAAGTGAGTTATAATTCACCCATCTTGTACGTGTGGACCTCCAGCTCAGGGGGAATGATTTTGCCAAAATTAGCAAAAAACTCAAATTGCCAACTTGCGTCTTGATTTCCGTACATATGGTATCAGATCTAGAAATTCTAATACATGGGTTTTGTCCAGAATATGACAAATTGAATATAGCATGGGACATTGTTCAAAATTAGAATTGGTTTGGTAGATATGGGTGGGGGACTAACTTGAATCTGCCCAAATTGTTAAAAAACACAGATTTTTGAGATTTATCCTAAAATTGTAAAAAATGTTTTCTTAGCTTGGGGAATCGGTTTCATCCATTCCTCCATGGATTTTATGTATAAATAAGACCTCATAGGTCTGAGTAGGGAGGAATTATTATGCTGTAATATTGGTTCTTTAAGAAGAAGGAATTGTTATGCTTTAGGGTTGATTTTTGAAGACCGTGGATTATACCTCTGTTTTTCTCAAGTAATGATATAAATTGCAGTTCATGGAATTGATGCATGTTATCAGTCCTTTCGTTATGTAAGTTTATTTTAAAGCTATCTTGTTGGTATGGAAAGGGCCCACCGACCCAACCAAGGTAAGCTTTTTTTTATTCGCTGTATATATAATTCTAGTTTGTGTATGGATAAAATCATTTTTGTTTTGCTCATAAACATCTAACTTTATTTTTGTTTTTCTTCAATAAACATTTGACAAAATACAATAAAGATGTGTGGAAATTGTGAGTGAGTGAGTGAGCATTTTTGGAGTACAATATAGATTTCTGGAATGTAATATGGATTTATGAGTGAAACATAGATTCTTGAGTGAATATTTATTATTCCTGTATGTGTGTGTAGACAATCATTTAGTAGATTTAATGTTATAGTGTTGTTTCCATTTTTCATATCTAAGAACGGTTTGGATCTCTATCTTTCATTGTACATGAACCTGTAATGGAGAATCCTACCATACTCAACTTTCTTTCATAGATTTAAATCAGATTTCACCTTGCAAACACATGCACAATCAAGACCTCCATCTCTCAGCTTACATGTGCCTAAAGTGGAGTGTCTTCCTTCACATGTTATTTCCTCTAGCATTGATTGATGTTTTCCTTTGAGCATATGCAGAGTGTTGCCTGTTTTAATTTCTATAGGGAACAAGATCTAAGTTCATCTCTTCATTTCATGAGCCTCTAATGAACATACTTGTTATCTAAGCAAGAGCCTTTTCAATTGAGTGTTTGCTTGAGAAGTTTTGTTATCAGTTTTCTCTTCTAAGTTTGGAGTTGTATTACTGAAGTGTGACTAGATTTGATTGCTAGTTGTTGTTAAGAGTAGCAACTACAGATAACTAATTCAAAGTCCATCTTTCCACTTCATGAGCTTGTAAATGGACAAGGTATTATCTGAGAAAAATATTTTGAGTGCATGATTGCAAGTTTTTCTTTCTAATTTTTTTGAGTGGAGAATGTTATTTGAAAAGTGTGAAAAAGAGTGTTATGTCATTAATTGTTTCTTGATTGAGATATACTCATCAGACATAGGAACCTATCTGTTATCGACACATATAGTGCATCAAATCTACTGATTACGAATCCCGGTTGATAATTTATGTTTGGTAATATATTATGCAAATAATTGCACCAACACTGTTTAATCTTGGCCAAATTAGCTAGGTTAGAGTAATAATTAATCCAACAACTTAAGATGGATTAATATGTTAGATGACTAGGTTAGGAGATAGGTTGGTGATTTGTTTTTCAATAAAAGTTGAAAGAGGACGTCAAAATACCCCTTGATTGATTAAATTGGATTATTGTAGCCTTAGGAAAATAAGACCAT
>ML828767.1:0-18915 GCA_009831015.1 Picea engelmannii | reverse complement strand
GGAGTTCAATTTACCCCTGTATATGTTCCCTCAGACTTACCATTTCCTTGAATTCACCCTCAAATGCCAATTTCATTATTCGCCCGCCCAAAGGGCCATTGTTTCTTCCTCTGGAAAAACCCTGCTCACAATTACCCCTGAATCCATTGACCACATACTGCAAATCCCAAGAAGTGACTCTGCTATATTGTTTTCCATTGAAGCCTTAAACGACCTGTATTAGAAGCTCACCTTTCCCCAAAGAGACCAAATTTTTGATATTTTAATGCCAGAAGATACCCAATTGCCAAAGTAAAATCCCCCTTATTCATTCTCCATCTTCATTTTCAAGGTCAACCAGATAATTTCCATACTTTTCTACCTGTTAGGTTATTTTTTTAGATGAATGGGTAGATGAGCCTATTCTAAGTTTTCTATCTATCTTTTCTACAAAAGAAAGAGCCACAATTAAATTTAATTTCAGTCAGTTTCTGGATGCTAACATTCATGATCTTCTTTTCAGGTTTCCAACAGAAGGAATGTTTAGATATTCCTCAGTCCTAGTTTATATGTTATTGTTTTTTTAGTCAGATAGGTTCCCATGTGCATTTCAGAAATTAAATCAGGAATTAAACCCACATTCAATGACCTCATGGACTCATTGGTGAGGAAAAATTCAACATAATACATCTTCACAGACTTCATAGACCAGTTCTATCACCTAGTGGTTTGCATGTTGAACAACAACACATAGCCAAGGATCAATGATGAAATTCAGAGAATCCTTCACCTTTCCGATTTAGCAAAGACAGGGGATTGGTATTTATACCAAAACCACATAGAGACAAGAGTGTATGGGTGTGAGATGCCACCTTACATGTAACATACCCAACCACCCACAGGCCGGGATATGCCACTTAATCCGACTGCAACACACCCAACCACCAACAGGTGGGGCACACTGCAGTCCCAAGACTTAGTTCTCTGATCTTATCTCAAAAAAAAAATACTGTTCATGAACGTTAGAGGCATGAAAACCACATGCATGAATAAAGATCCATGCCACAACACAAAAGAGATAAACAACGTTCCATGCACAACAAATAGCTAGCATACATGCACATTAAAGATACATATATTAAAGATAATTAAATACACATCGAAAATAAACATTACACAAAAAACATAGAGAGCACTTATCTTTGCAAGTAAATGTTCACCAACTGGCTGTAGACCAAGGACGTTCCTCCCAACCATAGTCATTGTTGTTCATTTACTCTCAACAGTAGGTCACCCCCAAGCCAAGGCTATGAATCAACAAGGACAGGTCCTAGGCCAAGTATAAACACAACAGTTGGCTAAGTAGCTCTCAGGTTTCCCAACCTCACAACAAATCCTAATTTCCAACTCTCTTTCCCCCTCATCCTACACAACCTTAAGAAATGAACATCTTTCTCTGCCATGTAGTCCCTGAGGCTGTTCCATTTCTCTCTAGGGCTCCAATGCTATTGGTCAGGAAATATCCCTACTGGAAACTCCAAGGACTCTCAGTTGTGGATTGTTCCATACGAACTAGCATCAATCTCATACTAACATACCTTTCAACACTCAAGCTATCACAAGCCTTTCAACACTCACAACAATACAAGGTACCCAAATCTCTTCTACCTAGCCTGCACAACCCAAGAGAATGGACCCCATTCTCTGCCATGCAGTCCCTCAGGATGTTCCATCTCCTTCCAGGGCTCCAGTGATTTTGGTCAAGAATCTCCATGTTGGGACTCTCAGGATTCACAGCTGTGGACAATTCTATCTGAACTTCAATCAATCTCATGCACAAATGAATCCATTCCCTCCTGGAATGATCAATAATTATTACATCCATTCATCAATGGATCTCCTCATCCTTCCATTCATTTCCATGCTCAACCCAAGAGCATACGAACCAACAATAGTGAGTGAAGAGGAAGAAGAACATGGGAACAAGGGGAAGAAGACGAACTAGGGAAAAAACAACCCCCTAACTTCACCCCAAGCCACCCTCACACAACCATTCATATCCATGCTCAGACTGAGAGCATATGAATGGAGCAAGAGTGAGGCTCCCAAAAATGAAGAGTGGAAAATGTGTAACAATAAATGAATAAGAACAAGTGAACAAGTGAACCCCCACTCAAACCAAAGATGGGTTTATATAATTACTTGGAAATCAAGAACCACATGGCCTCCCCCAAGAAGTTCGTGTAACCCCTTTTTTCCATAAAATCAATTATGGGTAAAATAAAATAATAAAAAGATTTATCCCCTCAAGCCCCCCTCTCTCGTGGAATCATAACCCCCTATCTATTTTGTCCTTGTCCGTCTTGCAACCAACGATGTATTTTATTAATGTATATGAAGTGTTACATTTCCTAGGCACTCTAGCCCCTTTTTTAATTTACCGGCTCACCAACCTAAGTCACAATTACACAATACATTATAGTTCATAAGGGTTAAAATTGGGATGTTACATCCCCCTCCCCTTATTTTGGCACTGTCCTTAGTGCACAACACCATTCCAATGTTATTAACATTACAAATCCAAGCCCTCTGGCCTTAATCCACATAGGAAATCCAACCCAATCTTATATACATAGGCAATCTAGCCTAAAATTAAACATGTATGCATAGGCATTCCAACCCAAAACATGTATAACGATCTTCAGAATTTATATTTTTGGCAGCAATTCCAACCAACAAGCTCTCCTTCCCTCTCAACCCTACACAACCCAAAGAAATGAACCCCTTTCTCTGCCATGCAGTTCCTCAGGTTGTTCCACTTCTCCCCAGGGCTTCAATGCACTCGGCCAGGAAGTTTCAGAGTTGTGGCTTCCAAAACTCCAGCTGCAACACGTCCATTGGACTTTCTTCATTCTATGCTCTTGTCATTCAGTTTCTCCAACATCAACTTCTTTTCTCTCATAGTCTGTTACTTTTCTATATCCTCAACATTCATCATTTTCCTACAACATTTCAAATTAGCGCGCATGTCAGTTCACAATTTATGCATATTTTTTTTTTTATTGTTGTTCATAATCTAAGAGTAAATTTTCACAATCCAATACACTACTTATCTGTGCAGTTCATGGATCTGCATCCGTATGGTTGTCTTGTTAACTTGGCTCATTGTTTTCCTTTGACATACCCATTGTGTGCATGACCCCAATCAAGAGCTATCAAAGTCTCCTCTTCCTCGTGGCCACTCACCTTCTAGGCCCAGGATCAGGCATCCCCTTCCTTGCTATATAGTCCCTCAGACAATCCATATTTCCTGACCAAGGATTTCTTGCACAAGAATATTTCTAGAGACTTTATCGAGTCTTACAGCCGAGGCAACTCTTTGGCGTGTGTTACCACAACACAACATATTCTAGGGTGATCATGGCTTACCACAGGGTCCTCATGTCCCAACAATAGCCTTTTCCATGATTTCTATCTTTCATATCCAACATATCATCTATATTATACATATACAGTCATCATGAGATATCATTATAAACATTTTCAATCATAAATGTCAAATTTGTTTTATACAGGAAAACAAAATTTTCCAAGCATGAGCTTTCTGCTCATAATAGTTGGCTCTGTAGTTGTAGATATTGGTATTCCTTATGAGCTTACATCCATACCATATCCAATACCATTCTACCTACAATTTATTCAATTTACATTCATCCAAAATGATTCATCAGTAATTATCAAATCATAATTCCCATAACTGTTTTATATAGGAAAAATAAAACTTCTAGACATGAGCTTATACTCATAACAATTTGGCTCTTTGCAATAATAGGGATTGGTCTTCTTTATGGGCTTACAACACTACCATATCCAAGACCCTTTCTTCCTACAATTTCAACATTCCTCAACCAAACAAATTGTCAATATCTCATGTACAATATATATATTTTTTTTTCATGGCAATGATTCAAAACAAAATCACAAAGTGATCTTAGAATTGTTTACAACTACAATTCAATCACTTCCATCAATCCAACTATCAATTGGAATGAAATCATCATTACCTATACATGTATTATCAACCAATATTTTCTTTCTTCTATTCAGAAATATTTTTTATCACTCTGTCCCCTCAACAAAGCTTTTCTGTAATTTATCATTATGTAGCTTCTTTGACTTGCAAATTTCTTATTATAATATCTAATATCCCCTAAAGTGTTTTCAACTTCATGAGTTATAAATACTCCCATCATTTCAGTTGTTAGCATAATCATTTCTTTGTTATATAATATATACGTGCATTCACCCAATGCATTCAATGATTCCTGTATTATCACTTGGAACATTTTTGATAGCTCCAAAACTGATCTTGAAATTGTAACAAAAAAAATCCAATCACCTTCAACTAGTATTCATATTAAATATAATGCATCTATCCATCATTACGTCTTTTCAGTACCACAAACTTTTCATAATGCAACAATTTATTACTAATTAGAATAACAATCAATGTGCCAATACCCATGGACACATCTACACAATGCATCCATGCATTGACTACATAATACCACATAACTATGTCATGCATTCCACCATGATGAGTTGGAAGGTTTGTCCAACAACTCAACACATCATCCATACACTTCCTACTGCTTGCCTAACTATTTGGTTACCTTTCTTTTCCACCCAAACACAACACCTAGAATATAATCCTTAAGTGCTCTTTAGTGTTGGAAAAGAGGTTGCAATCCAAACATCAGATATACATTAGATACCTTTGAGCACTCACATAGCTCTATAACCCTTCCATATCCAACCATATTATGGGCTCACACATGAGTAGCTCTATGGATATTCATTGTTATAATAGGAGTATGTCTCTTGAATTAACCCGATTATGATCCCATAACCAATCATAGCGTAATATGCAACTGACATTTTATCTAAATTAATTCTAGCATCACCAACACTTACATACTCTATGCCTTCGGCCATTACATATCAATTTAAATATTGAAAATTAACTAAGGGAATTCTTACCTCAATCACCTTCAACATGTATGCATCAACAACAACTAACTGCATACTTGCCTGGTTGTTATCAACCTACTTGTTGCTATCTGAACAATTGATATTTGTAGAAGCTCACAAACTTCCTCCATTATTTGATCACCATTCCCACCACCCTCACGGGTCTTCACCTCGATGGAAATCATAAGCAACAATAACATCCACATATTTAACCCTGCTGTATCATTTTTCCTGAATACATAATCCATCATTAGTTATACTCAAACATTATTTCATAATAATAGACTATTCTAAGTTTGAAAGCATGTTATATGCATATCCAATCATGTTATGTACATATGCAAAATTACACCTCCACATGCACCAATAATTCACTGTCATCATGCCTACTAATGCATATGCAATTTAACTTCATTGTATGCCTCATGCCCTCTAGTGAATTTATGTTTTAATTCACTTATTTATTTATCTATTTCTATTGTAGTTGGTTTTCCTTGAACTCCTTCAGATCCTTGCTTCCTTGTGTGCTCCCATTCTGCTCATCTGCACTATGGTTCCCTGGTCTAAACACTTTCTAGCCAAGTTTCACTTGGCCATTCTACAATTCAACCAATGTGTTCTATTTTCAGTAGCCTCTCCTAGGCAGTCATATCCAACTTACCTTTATGAAACATTCCAACACACTGGAATGAAGTCACTCAAACATTCCATTTCTCTGCACTGGCATCATGTTTCCACAGTGACCTCTGATATCAATAGTGGATTTCTTTCACACTTAACCTTTGCAACTGTCTACACCTCTCTTCCTTCAAGGCTAGGCAATGATACTTTTCCTTTCTATGCCCATTAATGACATTATTCACCTGCTAGCTTCATGTCCCATGTGAGGATTATTTCTTTTGTAGTACCTCATCCAACTCTTGTAATTTACGTCATGCCTCAATGACCCTAACATCTAATCCTAGACTAGAATTGATCTGATTATACCTCTAATCCTTCCAAAATATTCAAGCAATCATTTGGTTAGAATTATACATATTATACAAAATCGTCAATTAAATTTACATGTACCTTTTTTATTTAATTCATGAAGAAAATTATATCAATTGTAACAATTATCCAAAAATAGAATGATTCCAGGTCATTCTCCTCTGAATCAATTTTCCAACGACTGAAATCTCACCCCAATCGGATATCGGAGTTGAAAGTTAGGGCTCCTTGAAAAACCACTTTCATCCCCCTGAGCTGATACAAAAAATCGAAAACTGCAAAGGTGCTTCCTTCTAACCAAGTTCCATGTGACCACGACTAGAAACCATGAGCTTAATCACCCTTTAGCGCCCTGCTCTGTGTTTTTCTACATAGGATATTGCGCGAACACCATGTATGAGGGTTGGTAGCTACCAGACCCTTTTTACCTTAGCATGGGACTGACACTGGGACCAAGTCTTCTATACTTCGGCCTTCGATTGTTTTCCCTTGTCAACTTCTGTTTTCCCCCGAATTTGCACTTCGTCGAAGCCTTTAATAACTCCACTAGCAAAAACAAATGATCGAGATTTAATATTTCGTTGAATGGACAGTGCTGACCCCATCTGGAGGCTTCAATGAGATCAATGGATACAACTTATTTAGGCGTTGAGACAGACAAATCTCAACCAATTTAGAAATTTGGTGCTCCAGGGTATTTCCATCCTCGAGTCTTCCACTTCCCTGTAGTGGAAATCCTCCGAAGTACTTACCTCTGCTCCCTCTACTGGATCCAACAATTACAAGAACTCCCAGAGGGTCTTAGATCAACGGAACGCGTGAATTCACTACTATGGGACTCCAGGACATTTCAAATCTTGAGTCACTCAACCACCTGGAGTGATATCTGCCAAAGTGCTTATTCCATCCTTCCACTGCTTGATCTAACGGTCGAGAAAGGTCCCAAAGGGATCCTAAATCGACGGTTTGCGTGCCTTCGTGACTTCGGTCTTTGTCACATTTCACTGGTAGAAACTTGAAAACCCTCGAAGTACCAAGTCTTTGGACTATGAGATCTACTGCTGTGTGTCTTCTAGAATCAACGGTCGATATGTACTCTAGCCTTTGGGCCTTCGGGAGTTCTCAACCCAACATAAACTGTCACATATTTTTCCTCTGGAGTGCCCAGTCTTCATATTGCACAATCTATCACCACATGGTGAAATACTAGAAGTAGACACATGGCCCAATCAGGCAGGTGACACATGTCACGTTCTAACTGAAATTTCATTCATCCATAGGTTCAAAAATCACAGACACATGGAACACATCCCATGTGTCCACGTCATCCCAGGTGATGTCAACGAGCCATGTCACTTTGAAATTTTAGGCTTCAGAAGATTTTATGCTTGCACTCCTCAGATCTCCCAAAATTTGAATTTTTGAACTACTTAACCTTTTGGGGTCCACATCACCTCTAGGTGATGTCATCATACCCCACCATTTCGGCTCTTTGGGCTTCGGAACTTCGGGATTCAGGATTTTCCACACTAGCACACTCCAATTCTCTCTAACTGGCCAATCTGCGGATATGTGTCCTTTTTGATGAACAGTCCGTATGAACTCTGGACTTCTGGACTTCGGGAGTTTTCACATCAGCACATTCCATTTCTCCCGAACGTTGAACTTCTGAACTGGCCGATCTGTCGACACATGTCCCTTTTGATGAACGATATAGATGAACTCTAGACTTCGAGACATCATTAGTTTTCACATCAACACACTCCAATTCTCTCGAACTCTGAATTCCCGAATTGGCCAATCTACCGACACGTGTCTCTTTCTTGAAGATCAAGGGCCACGAGTGATTGCAGAAAATCAGCTTGCTCATGCTTTAATTTCCTTTCTGATCTTCGCAAAGCGAAGATCCTCATTCATAGTGGGATCAATATCCGTCGTTGATCTGTTGATCAAGAAAGATCAATGATCCCGAGGGATTGCAGACTCACAACTTTCTCACGCTTTAATTTCCTTCATGATCCCCGCAATTCCTCCCCACCATCGATTTCTCTTCAATGAGATTTGACGGTTATGAATTAACCTTTTCTTTGCCTTCATCGGATGGCCCTTGTTCACCTGCCCTTCGATCCAATGTTCCTAGATCTCTCTTGATCCCACAGTGGCGATCACTCCCGAATTTGAAAGGGATGATCATGATCCTTCAATCCCTTACCAAGGATCTCTGACATTCTAGCTTCTGCGTGGACTCTGCATTCTAGCTTCTGCACGGACTCTACAATGCCATTCCTCCTGAGATTATGACTTCAAGGTCATAAATTGATTTCAACCATGAGACTTTGACCAACAGATCCAGCCCATACCGGCCTGGTGTTTCAACCAGAAGCTCTGATACCAAATTGTAACATACCCAACCATCCATAGGTCGGGCTACGCCACTTAATCCTACTACAACACACCTAGCCACCAACAGGCGGGGCACACCGCAGTCCCAAGACTTAGTTCTCTTATCTTATCTTGAAAACAAAGGATTGTTTTATGAATGTTAGAGGCATGAAAACCACATGCATTAATCAATATCCATGCCACAACATAAAAGAGATAAACAACGTGCCATGCACAACAAATAGCCAACAGATAGGCACACTAAAAATACATATATTAGAGATAATTAAATACACAACAGAAATAAACATTACACAAAAAACACAGAGAGCACTTATCTTTGCAAGTAAATGTTCACCAACTGGATGCAGACCAAGGATGTTCCTCCCAACCATAGACAATGTTGTTCATTTACTCTCAACAATAGGTCACCCCCGAACCAGGGCTATGAATCCACAAGGACGGGTTCTAGGCCAATTCTAAGCACATAATTGTTGGCTAAGTAGTTCTCATGTTTCCCAACCTCACAACAAATCCTAATTTCCATCTCTCTTTCCCCCTCAGCCTACACAACCCCAAGAAATGAACACCTTTCTCTGCCATGTAGTCCCTGAGGCTGTTCCATTTCTCTCCAGGTCTTCAGTGCTACTGGTAAGGAAATATCCCTACTGGAAACTCCAAGGACTCTCAGCTGTGGACATTTCCATTTGAACTGCCATCAATCTCATACTAATAGACCTTTCAACACTCAATCTATCATAGGCCTTTCAACACTCACAACAATCCAAGGTACCCATCTCTCTTCTACTGAGCTTGCACAACACAAGAGAATGGACTCCCTTCTCTGCCACGCAGTCCCTCATGATGTTCCATCTCCTTCCAGGGATCCAATGCTTCTGTTCAAGACTATCCATGTTGGGAATCTTAGGATTCATAGCTGTGGACAGTTCTATCCGAACTTCCACCAAGCTCATGCACACAGGAATCCATTCCCTCCTAGAATGATCAATAATGATTACAACCATTCATTAATAGCTCTCTTCTTCCTGCCATTCATTTCCATGCTCAGCCCAAGAGCATACAAACCAACAACAATGAGTGAAGAGGAAGAAGAACATGGGAACAAGGGGAAGAAGATGAACCAAAGGAAGAACGACCCCCTAACTTCACCCTAATCCATTCATATCCATGCTCAGACCAAGAGCATATGAATGGAGCAAGAGTGAGGCTCCCAAAAATGAAGAGTGGGAAATGTGTAACAATGAATGAATAAGAACAAGTGACCAAGTGAACCCCCACCAAACCAAAGATGGGTTTATATAATTACTTGGAAATCAAGAACCACATGGCCTCCCCCAAGAAGCTCATGTAACCCCTTTTCTCCATAAAATCAATTATGGGTAAAATAAAATAATAAAAATATTTATCCCCTTAATCTCCCCTCTCTCATGGAATCATAGCTCCCTATCTCTTTTTTCCTTGTCCGTATTGTAGCCAACAATGTATTTTATTAATGTATATGAAGTGTTACATTTCCTAGGCACTCTTGCCCCTTTTTGACTTTACCGGTTCACCAGCCTAAGGCACAATACATTATAGTTCATAAGGGTTAAAACTGGGATGTTACATTACATATTGCCAAAATACCTCCCTGTGAGTATTTTTGCACTATAATACATAAGGCAGATGTTGAACTCAAATGACATCCACTTCGTTGCAACAAAGAAGAAGGAACAAATCATAATCAAGACCCGGATTGGCCCTTTCATATGCAACAAAAAATCATCAGGAGAAGAGGCAGATAACCTCTTGAAACAAATGAGGTTTACTCAGAGTTCCATTTGGTCTTATGACCCATTTGGTGTCATCTCAGAGCTCAGATTCAAACAAAGGAGCACTCCTTATGCTCACAGGCAGAAGCCAAAAGTGGAGAGGTATATGAACTAGACAGAATGGCAAGAAAAAACATTGCTAGAAACATAAGAAAAACCTGCCCCTGTCACTGCTTCACATACCAACACACCTCAAAAGAAAACAAAGAAGAGAGGAAGAAAGGATGTTTCTCCTTCAGTCACAGAGGTATCAGCTGAGGACTTCCAAGTTTATAAAAATAGGGCCAAGGCCAGTCATGTACTAGACTTACTCAAGGAAGGAGAAATGCAATCCACCATAGTCATGGATGGACCCCAATATTCAACATTCTTAGACAATCTGTTCATAGTGTCTACATCATCACCAACATCTCAAAGACAAACATACACTACTTTGATAGCTAAATCATCTCATGAGAAAACAGAGTCAAATATTTTTGACAAATACAAATAGATCAAGCAAAGAAATGAGCTCCTCAACAACAACACCTATGATTAGTTCTAGAAGCAGACCTCGACTACCCAACATATGATGTTGTCAGATTTTGACACAGAGAGAGGAATAATGCAAATGGAATTCTTGCAAGCACATGTTCCTCATTCCAAAATAGCTGCAGACTACAAACATACTGCCTTTGAGTTTGATGTAAAGGATGTCCATCCATTGGACCAGATGGATATGCATAGGAAAACAAGAGAGATTATATTCTATACCTTAAAAAACACCTCAATGACTACATCAAAGTTGCAGGTGTCCCTGAACAACATTCAGTCCCAATTGAAGTTGAAGAAAATCTCTTCTTTGGCTAAGGACAACAAAATCAAATCATTAGAAGAATTGGTGCTGAAGATTGGGTATGACCCAACAAATGTCAAGGCAACATAAGATTTATTGAAGAAGAAGAATGCTGATATAGATTCTCTGAGAAAGCAACTGAAGCTTCCATCTACAAAATATTCACAATCCAAAGAAGTGGTTGAGACTGAAGGCCACAAAGAATAAATGCTGAATCTTATCATGGAGCAAAATGCACAGATAAGAGAAATGGAAGAAGAAATGGATAAACTAATAAAGGAAAAGGAACAAAATGTGCATATGACCATGATCCCACTGGAGGTAGTCCCTCTGACAGGAATTAGAACAATAGAAGCATCCACATTAGTAGAAATTCCATCAACAATATCAATACAAGTTTCAGATGCATCTGACAAACTTGTAAAATCCATGGAAGACATGTCCATCCAAGGGGAAGAGATCAGGAAACTACAGGAAGAGGTAAAGAACTTGCAGGAGCTAAAGTCAATGTTCCAAGCTAGTCACCAGGCAGAGATGCATAAGTCTTAAAGGATTAGTCAATGATTACAACAACTACAGAAAGAGTGTGTCATGGCAAAAATCTTAGCCCAAGCTAAGGAAAATATTTGGGTAGATATCAACAAGTCAATGTCAAAAATATGGCCATCCATACAGATTATCTTTGAAGAACATGAGTTAGTACAGGAGGCCAGAGGAGAAACTGATATCATCAAGGAATATTTAGAAGAAAGGCCCACATAGGCCAGTGAACTTATCATATTTATGAACTCCAAAAATAAGCAGGAGTTAGAAGAACTAGAAATTGAGGACAAAACATATACCATCCTTGAGATAAAAAAGGTCCTGACCAAAAAAGGATTGATGTTGTAGCTATAAGAGAAGGCCCAAGTGATGGACATAGGTGTACACAGATTTTTTAGTAAGTTTGAAGTTCTACATAAGAAAGGTATTCCTGGATGATTAGTACTAAATGACAAATTGATCACTTTGTCTGATTACAAACAGAAGATGAGTGCAGTGGAAAAGGACAGTTCAAATTTTGTAGAGATACAGGGAAGCATTAATGGTAAGGATTTCCTGGAGACACTACAGTTGGAATTTAGTATTCAACATGAGATTAATCATATCTTCATCACTAAGCCTACTTTTGCCAAGTATACTGAAATGGATGAGATATATAGGAAGTTACTCAATATTTCCATCCTAGGTAAAAAGAGATGGGAAGATCTATGCGCCTTACTTGAGTAAAGACAATTTTGAGGTTCTAGTCATCATGGAGCATCCAACCAAAGTCAAAGAGACGAGTCACCAACCACTTCCACCAAATCAACACAAAGGATCCAAGCAAATCAACAAATCCCTATATTTTGTATTTTAGAGATCTAGTTAGTTAGATATACCTCCATAATATCCTAGTCATTTATGACAGGATATGATGTAAATAGTTTTATAAATACTTCTCCCTTCGAAGTATTGAGAGTTGATTTTTTCACCTAGGAGCTATTGTGTAATTTTTCAAAGGATCGACCAGTAACAAAAAGGCTTATTCACAAGATTCTTTTGTCAGATTGTTGGTGATGTCTTTCTCTCTTTGTCAAATGTTTTCTTATGCTCTATAATCATTTCATGTATTTCCAATTCTAATCATTAAAAGAAAGTCAAAAGAACATAATTTATTTCATATACTGTGTCTCTAGTTTTTTAATGATATGTATGTGTTCATTTGAAACTGAGTGAAGAAATTCTTAACTACTCCTTTGCTTAGTGGACTTTACCCTCTTGTTATCTCTTATTCATCTCATTTAGTATGAATAGATCCAACAATTTTACTCCCTGCCCTATGAAGAAAACCTTATAAAAATATGAATCTGATCCTCATCTTTAAGTACAGACCCCATAGCCCAATGGAAAATTAAGCATTCTTTCAGCCAATTATTACAAACAAACAAACAAAATTCGAACTTTCATAACTAGCCTAACATTTAAAACTCAAACAAATCTAAATCTGATAGAGAGATCCCTCTCTGAAGCTGGTAAGGATAGATCCTAGCTTCCAAAGTGGTTTGGTAGTTACCTATATCAATTTATTCTACAACCTCTAGAAATTACAGAGTGATAACATAGGACACAAATGACTGTTGTTGGTGGGTGTACCTCGATCGAGATCCGATCATACAATTTATCAAATCTGGCATGAAACTCCTTCACTGTTTCATTTTCCTTTTTCTTGATTTTATTAAACTATGCTAGGAGAATTCCACTATCCACCATCTGTTTTTGAGCAACTTAGTGAAATCATCATAGGATTCCAAATGATTATCAAGTAGTCCTCTTAACCACCTCTAGGCATATTCAGTAAGATACATGGCTAAAATACTCATCACAACATCTTCATGTTCTATTCCTGCATTCAATAGTTTTACCCCCACTTCATATAGGTGATCTTCTGGTGTAATCACATTGTTTCCGACAAACTTTGGCAACCACTTATGAATTTACTTACACATGGTGTTGGGATACCCAACTATAGAATCCAAGTTCAATGGTTTGAAAAGGTTACTATTCCAAGCGTGGGCCATTGTGTTAAGGGTAAGGAAACCTTGAAAAAGGTTTTGACAATGGGGGAATTATGAGGAGGCCTTCTTCGATAAACCTTAGAATTCTTGAATCTTCCTAGGGGGAAGGATGGTGGGTTCTTGGATGGTGGAGTCACCATATTATCTTTATGGAAGGCTCATAAAGAATGGAAAGGGAACTTAAACCCTCAAATGGAGTCATCGTGCAAGCTATGGGTAAAGGATTTGGGATCAAATATTATCAGATTTTGGTTAGGGATTGAAAGAGGATTCAAAATCCTCTTTGACAACGACACCAAAATGTTATTGCACAAATTTTAAGTTGGGAAAATCCCAACCCAAACCACAAGAGTGTGACAACTACGTGAATACCTACCCACTGTCACCTTATATAGACACTCCCCTCACTTTAGTGATGATAAATCACCACAAGGGGGGAATCTCGATGAACCTAGGGGGATTTAGATGGAAAGTGAGAACATGATGGTGAAAACTCCTATAGGTAAGATTTGGAGAAGAATAAAGGCTTGGTGATGAAGTCTTGTTGGTGAAGAATGGTTTCCAAATGTTGAGTACCTTCACCACAGTGTTATCCCTACTCGAAACAAGACAAATGATCGAGATACAAGCCTTAAAACCAAGGGGGAAAAGAAAGAAACCTTGTTGTCCCAAAATTGTATAAGAACAAAGATACATATATCAGAAATGTAATATGTCAATAACTGCAAAATTAACCATGCAAAAGACCAAATATTTATTTGGCAATCAAGTATTAAACATGTAGGTAATATCCCAATACTTAGACACAAGTTTTGATAGTGAAAGAGGGCTGAAAAATGATGCTATCAATGATATATTACGGCATCCTTGTGGCTGTAGAATATTTTTTCTACAAATGCAATATTGAGCCACAAAAATGAACAAGTAAACTATTAAGACAATAATTAAGGATCAATAGAACAATAATCCAGGTTCATAAGTAAACTTTAATGGTAGATTAGTAAGAAATGCGTGAGAGAGAGAGTTTTATGCAACCCTAATGGTTGTAGCAATAATTTGTAATAGAAAATATAACTACTTGGCTAAGCTAGATGCCTTAGTGGCTCAAGCAAGCTTATAGCATGTAAAATTGATTCCAACTTGAACAAATGCAATATCTCCAAAATTCACGTATACCAATGCAATGCTTTTATTTCTCCAATGCAAATTAGACTAGTGAATTTATCAATTGGGTTATGGAGTCTCTTTTTGAAATGGATAGTTGTGTTACCTCCCTAGGGGTTTAATCCTTTTTACTCCCTAGGGAAAATAAAACTAGCAAGGGAAATCTAGAAGGGTGTATTCCCTTTTACTCCTCCCAACAACCTTATTTAGTAGCTTATCCAAAGACAAATGTGATAGACTTAGTGGAGGGAATTCCTCCAAGGGTTTAGACAACAATAACCATGAAACGATAATAAACACTAACAATATGCATAAATTTCCTTACCAATTCCACAAGATAGAAAGATAAACCCTCTTTACCAAGTATATTCCACCACAAAGAAAAGATAAGCATCCAAGAGAGATAGCACACCACTTCTTCCAAAAGAGTCAAGAAACTAGCATCCAAAGAGAGAATAAGAGAGATATATGTGATTTTCCCAAAGCGGGTGAAAATTTCAGCCAATAACTATGTAATTCTCAAGTGTTATGTTCCTCCAAAATGAAAATTCCATGACCTTTATTTATACAAGGTCTAAGAAAACCAATTTGTCCACATACTTTAGGGTAAACCTCAAATTAAGGATTCTGAACCTCTGATTTGACCCTTTACAAAACACAATTTTAATTACAAAATAAGCAAGCCCTAAAAGATGATGCCATCCCTCCTAGGGGTGACGTTTTGGAATAATGAGCAATTCATTGAGCAAATTGAGGAAGTCATTGGGCCTCCAAAGGAATAATCTCCATGGTGCAAGGGTCTTCCTCCATAAAAAAATGCCAAATAATCATAAAGTGACCAACACTATCAAACCCTAGCTCCCAAGTGAGACACCATGACCTAGGAAGTGAATTTTTGAGCCTCCAAGGTCAAACGTTGGGAAAGGGGGGGCTATCTTTCCGTATTCAGGATATCATATCTTGCCTCCAAATACAACTTCTATCATCTAGATTTTCCCATGACATGGGGTATGACATCCACTCTATGGCCTTCATGCCCTAAAGAATTTCCAATTGAGGCTTGTTCCTTCACAAGTGTCCACCAAGCAAGGTCCTTCAAAGACAAGTAAATGCACCCTCCAAGGGTCTCAAGTAAAAGTTATCATGCCAATTAAAATCACATTTAATGAAAGATCCATCTAAACATGTGCATCAAATCTACATTTTCAAATTAAACAAATGCTCAAATACCCTATCCAATTTGCCAAATTTAGATACAGGAGGGGTGTCATAATGCCCTATTGGGTGAACCAATTCCTCAAGTAGGGGAGGTTCCCAAGGACAATCATTTCTAAGTCATGTAGTGGGTATGAGGTGGATGGGGTTAGAATTCTAAGTATGGGATTTATTGATATACAAGGGCTCATATTGTCTCATTTGTGGGTGCCTTTGTAGAGGGCGTGCTTCCCTTCATCCATAATGCATGATTTTTCCAAGCCCCTTTGCCATTAATTTATTAGAGTATTTACAAGTTGAAGCTAAAGTGGGACTTCTACCTAAGCATGAAAAACATTTCCCACATTAACTATACCTTGGTCATACTTGACCATGCTTCTCCAATTTGAAGACAATATGTGGGACTTCTACCTAAGCACGAAATTTTTTCCCACACATGATCTACCTTGGTTGGAATGTCCAATTAGTTATTTGTTTTACGGGTCCCTCAATTTTGCGAGAAACATTTCATTGTTCTCAGGATCCCTGGGTGAGCATTTGGAAGGTTTATGTTTGGATTTGATATTTTTCCAGCTACAAGCCTTCGGGACTTCATCCCCTTCTTCTCATGAAATGAGGTACACGCCCTTCTTGGGTCAATAAGCCTGATGACTTAAAATATGGGGAGACAAAAGAGAAGAAGTAATTCAAAGTGGTAAGTATGAGTGGCAACGATATGACAACTCTTCAAGGAAAACCCCTAGTTACAACCCTTTCCCCAAGGTTGGCCACTTACTAGGAAATCATGACACTAACCAAGGTGAAATAAGGCAAAAAGAATAATTTCCAAGCAAAATGTTTCATAATCAAGAGAACTTTTAATGCAACATATTCAAGTGCCCCAAGTATTAAAGTGACACTTACCATGATACCTGACTTGTTACCTCATGAAGAAAGATCGACCATCTCCCGGAAGCAAGTTGGTGTGGTGAATTCCATCATGACGAATGGAGAAGTATGGTGGTGAGGTGGGGCTCCATCTATATAAGTGGACACTATCGTTCAATCCATCCCTTGGTAGTCCATGTCTGTAACCTAAGGGCCTTGTGACATCATCTCCTTAGTTATTGTTAGGAATGGGGATAAAAGAATGTTCAGTGGATTAGTTACGAGATTACTCCATTTGATGAATTTTCATTGTTCACAAATAATCTTTATCCAATTTATCCATTCTATAGGGATGTGTGAGATTTTTCTTTTGTCTTGAGCTTTACAAGTATTCTTGAAGGTTTCATTATTGAAATAATTATCCTAGTATATGTTCTTCCATTCTTAGGATTTCCAATAGTTAGCCAATTATTCAACTTGGCATGTACCCACTTCTAACTTATTTGTAATCTTTAGGTGGGCATTGAACTCCAAAATCATGAACATGTGTTGCATTATTTCCTTGTCAATGGAGACTTCCATCCATTTGATAGTTATATTATTTCATCGATTTGTTCATATCACTTCAATGTTGTGTGCATTAAATATAAATCCTTATTGGCTTTGGGGAACATTTTTGGTTCATAAATGCCACTTCATTCCTATATGTGTTTCTTATCTTATGGGAGGATTAATTTTCTACCCAATACTCCTTGAAAACCTTAATGGGGTTCACTAGTGTGGGTGTATCATTGAAGTTGAGTTGTTCCAGATTCTTGTCTTGTCTCAAAGTTTTCTATCTTGAGCAATGTGCCCAATGTTTATCTCCATCTTGATACATAGTTTTCGGCCTTTTTAGTGAAATAAGTTGCATTGAAGGATCACCTAAATGTGCCATTTTATAGCAAATTTGGATGCAATATGGAGTTACTCCCACATGCACCTATGTTTATAGCAACATTTTAGAAATAAATTTGATTTGAAAGTGACATGCATGATCATTTTTCATTGGATGATGATGTTAGTGAGATCCATAATCATTTATAAAATTGGCTTTCTCTTTTAGGTTTTTTAATCTATTTTGTTGGTTTTTAAAGTCCAAGGTCAAATTTATACACATTGTTACACTTGGTCTTTTTGTCTTTGACCATATTTTATTAATTGGAAATTTTTTTATTTTATCTTTGTTGCTTGCTTTCCTACTTTGTGTTGATTCTCCTTCATTTATCTAGTTCCCTTCCTTGTCCTTTTCTCCTAATATTTTATTATCAATTTTTTTATGGTGATGATACCCCATTTCTTTCCATTCCCTCGTGTGAGTTGTTTGCAATTTTTCATCCCACTTTTTCTCATGTTTTGACCATATCTATTTTTGTGGGTGGATTTTTTGGGGGGTGCTTCTACTTTGTTTTGTTCCCAAGTTTGAACCTGTTGACGGGAGAAATTGACCGTCCGTCAATTGGAAGAGCGAGTCCGGTCCGGGGTTGTCTAAATAACCCAAGCCGTTTGGTATAACTCATTCTGATGGGTTTAATGACAATGTTAGCCAATCTAAGAATCCTAAAAGAAACGAATAAAAGAGAGAAATAACTAACTAATTACTAAACACACTATATATCTGTACATATATTCAAATGTAACTATAGTAGTTGTATTTAAGCAGAAGATATACAAGTCTCGTTTATTTACATGATTTACAAGCTGAAAGTTTTAATCGAAACTTACGAAAATCGATGTGAAAAATGATTGCTTCTAGGAAGCAGATAAAGAAAGCACATACAAATATTTATTGTTTTTCTTTTATAAATTTAAATAATCTTGCAATTTTTTTTTTAATGAAACATGAACATGTGGATAGTCAAAGATGAACCATACATTCTAGTTTTAATGATATGTAAATGACAGAAAAATACAAAGAAATTATCCTGTCAGTGAATTAATGAGGTGTATCCAAGCATCTGCATGAGTGGTGAACATCCAACTG